>JAQZBX010065924.1:0-16207 GCA_029593785.1 Cabassous unicinctus
TATAGAGCTATTGAAGTTTTAATAATGATTGAAGAGGTGAATGCACACCACTGTGAATATACCAATGACCAGGAAATGTACACATCTGATTAAAAAAAGATATTGATTTAATAAGTCTCAAAAAAACATACTTCTATTAAAAATCATGATGATGTCAGTTATTGTAACTCCAAGTAGAGTCAAGGATAATAGTTAATAGTAGTGTTTCAGAAATGCTCTGGCCAATTTATAAAAATGAATCACAATCCAAGTTTCTGTGGGAGATGTGTGCATGGCACCACAGTAAGGTGTTATGCCCCTTTGTTTTCTAACGTCATGATTCCTGCTCAATATTTCAAGTTTATGTATGTTCATGTATGATGTATCTGTATCTCTAAAAATATATATTAAGTGAACGAGGGTGGTGAGAGAGAAATATGAAGCTTTGGAATTTACTATTTCTCTAAAGTGGTCTTCCTTGTTTGAGGCTGTATTCAAGTGTGAGTAGCATGGAGGGCGTTACACTCTGCTTGATGGATTAGGTCCTTAACTTTTATGATCCGTTCCTCTCTCCCCAGATATCTTGTAAACATTTGAGTCACTCTTTGCTACCTTGTGGACCCTATAAGTCTCTTATTCTCTTCTGGGTGTTGGCTAGGTCCTTCATAAGCCATAGGAGAAATTTGGAGCCCAGGAGCTACTTGTACTCTGAGCTCCTGGATTTTCATTTGTGTATATGTAGATTCTGTTTCTTTGTAAGAATGAGTTTGATATTATTTCCAATACATTCTAAAAAATTACAATATGTCATAAGAGCAGGTATTTATATATGGATACCTGCATCACAATCACTCTGCACTCATGAACAGCCCAATGATGTACAGGAAATCAGGAATGTTTTCCGTGAAACAAAATCCAGAGCCTTCTAAACATTCAGTAAACAATCGTGAAATCATGGACAAAAATCTCCTCTGAATTATAGATTTACCTACACACACTTTTAAATTTAACATTTTCTTTCAATCTAATAACCATTTCAGTTCATAATTTAAATAAAAATCTTTTCAACAGCTTTAAAAACAATGAATGTTTAAGTGAACATTCATTGTTCACTTTATCCACATGATGTATTATGGGATAACATAAGAATAAACTTGATAGATAAAGAAAAAAAAATTGTTCAAGTACACCCAGAAAACATCTATGCATGTCAGTGTCAACAAATGATTTGAGAGGTGAATAATTTCTTCTTTATTCTTCCAGTGTTTATTTATTCATCATAATTATTATAGAGCTATTGAAAATGTTTAATACTGATTGAAGAGATGAATTCACACCACTGTGAATATGCCAAGGACCAGGGAGTGTTTACAGTGTATAAAAAATGTATTGGTTTAATATGTCTCAATAAAACATTTGTTTTAAAAATCGTGGGGATGTCAGGAATTGTAGAGTGAAGTTGAGCCATGGATAATAATTATTAATAGTGTTTCATAAATACTCTGGCCAACTTTTAAAAATGAATCACAATTCAATTTTATGTTGAAGATGTGTGTATGCAACCAAAGTAAGGTTCTATGCCCCATTATTTTCTAAGATTGCGATTTCTACTCTGGACTTCAAGTTTATGTACATTCATGTATGAATGACACGAATTATTTAAAAATATATATAAAGAGAAAGATGGTGGTGAAAGACAAATATTAAGCTTTGGGGTAACCTATTTCTCTAAAGTGGTCTTCCTTTTGTGTTGCTTCATTGTAGGAGGCTGTAATCACGCGTGCATAAATTGGAAGGTGGTACACTCCTCTTGATGTATTAAGTCCTTGACTTTATGAAACATTCTTCTCCCCCGTGATGTCTTGCATACATTTGAGCCCATATTTGTCACCTTGTGGAGCCTACAAGTCCCTTTTTCTCTTCTGGGTGGTGGAGAGGTCCGTAATAACCCGTAGGCAACATTTGGAACCTGGGAGTTATTTGTACTCTGAGATTACTGGGTTTTCATTTGTGTATATGAGGATTCTTTTTCTTTGTAAGAAAGAGTTTGAATTTACTGCCAATATTTTCTTAAAAATTACAATATGTCATAAGAGCAGGTATTTATATGTGGATACCTGCATCACAATCTCTCTGTACTTGAGAACAGCCCAATAATGGTCAGATTATCAGGAATGATTTCCTGGAAACAAAATGCAGAGCCTTCTAATCATTCAGTAAACAATCGACAAATCATGGAAATAAATCTCCTCTGAATTTTTGATTTACATACACTCCCTTTCAAAATTAACATTTTCTTTCAATCCAATATACGTTTCAATTCATAATTTTAAAATTAACACATTTTCAACAGCTTTAAAAAAGCCATTCATTGTTCACTTTCTTCACAGGGTGTTGCATGGGATCACATGTCAATAAAACTGATAGATAAACAAAAAAAAAGTTGTTCAAGGACAACCAGAAAAAAAACCTATCTATGTCAGTGTCAACAAAAAGATTTAGAGGTGAAAAATTTCTTCTTTATACTTCTGGATTTCATTTATTATAATTATTATAGAGCTATTGAAAAGGTTTAATAATGATTGAAGGAATGAATACACCCTTCTGTGAATATACCAAAGATAAGACAATGTACACATTGGATAAAAAGATATTGGTTTAATATGTTTCTATAATACAGATTTGTTTTAAAAATCATGGATATGTAAGGAATTGTGAACCCAAGTTGAGCCATGAATAATATTTATTTGTCATGTTTCAGAAATGCTCTGTCCAATATTTAAAAATGAATCACAATTCAAGTTTATGCGAGAGATGTGTGTATGGGACCACTGTAAGTTGTTATGAACCTACCGCTTCCAAGGTTGTGATTTCTGCTCTAGACTTAAAGTTTATGTATGTTCATGTATGAATCATATGCATCAGTAAAATATATATATTAAAAGAAAGAGCATTGTGAGAGACAATATGAAATTTTTGGATTACCTGTTTCTCTAAAGTTGTCTTCCTTTTGTGTTTCTTCATTGTTTTAGGATATAATCACGCATGCCCAAATGGAGGGCGGTACACTCTGATGAAGGATTTGGTCCTTGTCTTTTATGAAACATTCCTCTCCCCCATGATATTTTGTAAACATTTGAATCACTCTTTGTCACCTTGTGGACCATACAAGTATCTTTTTCTGTTCGGGTGTTGGCAAGGACCTTCATAAGGCATAGGAAAAAGTTGGATGCTGGGAGTTATTTATACTCTGAGTTCTTGGGTTTTAATTTGTCTATATGTGGATTATGTTTCTTTGTAAGGATGAGTTTGAAATCATTTCCAATACATTGTGAAAAATTAACATATGTCATAAGAGCAGTTATTGATATATGGATGCAGGCATCACAATCACTCTGCACTCGAGAACAGACCAATTATGTCCAGTATATAAGGAATAGTTTCCATGAAACAAAATTCAGAGCCTTCTGAACGTTCAGTAAACAATTGTGAAATCATGGAAAAAGGTCTACTCAGAGTTATCGATTTACCTACACTCCCTTTTAAAATTAACATTTTTTTCAATCCAATATCCGTTTCAGTTAGTAATTTTAAAATAAAGACCTTTTCAACAACTTTAAAAAGCCCTTCATTGTTCAATTTTTTGACACGATGTAGTATGGGATCACGTATCAATAAAACTGATTGATAACCAAAAAAGTTGTTCAAGGACAACCAGAAAAAGACCTATGTATGTCAGTGTCAACAAATGTTTTGAGAAGTGAAAAATTTATTTTTTATTCTTCTGGTTTTTCTTGTTTATTATCATTATTATAGTGCTATTGAAAAGGTTTAATAGTGCTTAAAGAGGTAATTGCACACCACTGCGAATATATCAAGGACTAGGGAACGTTAACATTGGATAAAAAAATATTGGTCTAACATGTCTTAATAAAACAGATTTGTTTTAAAGATCGTGGGGATGTCAGGAATTATATACCCAAGTTGAGCCATGGGTCATAGTTATTAGTCATGTATAAGAAATGCTCTTGCTAATTTTTAAAAAGAATCACAATTCAAGTTTCCCGTGGAGATGCAGGTATGCAACCACTCTAATATGCTATGCCCTTTATTTTCTAAGATTGTGATTTCTACTCTGGAATTCAAGTTTTTGTATGTTCACCTATGTGTGATATGCATCATTAAAAATATATATATAGAGAAAGATGGTGGTGAAAGACAAATATGAAGCTTTGGAATAACCTATTTCTCTAAAGTGGTCGTCCTTTTGTGTTTCTTCATTGTTGGAAGCTATAATCCGTGTGCATAGAATGGAGCGTAGTACACTCTGCTTGATGGATTAAGTCCTTCACTCTATGAAGCATTCCTTTCCTCCGTGATAGCTTGTAGACATTTGAGGCACTCTTTGTCACCTTATGGGTTATGCAAGTCCCTTTTTCACTTCTGGGTGTTGGCAACTACCTTCATAATACATAGTAGAAATTAGGAGGCTGGGAGCTATTTGTACTCTGAGTTTCTGGGTTTTTATTTGTGTATATGTGGATTCTGTTTCTTTGTAATAAATAGATTGATTTTATTTCCATTGCTTTCTAAAAATTACCATATGGCATAAGAACAGGAAGTTATACATGTAGTTATACATGATGCAGGTGCATCACCATCTCTCCTCACTCAAGAACACTTAATTATTTCCAGAAAATCAGTAATGGTTTCCATGAAACAAAATCCTGGGCCCTCTAAACATTCAGTAAACATTTGTGCAATCATGGAAAAAGAACTCCACAGAGATCAATTTACGTACTATCCCTATTAAAAGTAACATTTTCTTTCAATCTAATATACATTTAAGTTAATAATTTTAAAATAAAGATCTTTTCACCAGCTTTAAAAAAGCCCTTCATTGTTCACTTTGTCCACATGATGTAGTATGGGATCACATATCCATAAAACTGATAGATAAATAAAAAAGGTGTTCAAGGACAGCCAGAAAAACACATATGTATGTCAGCGTCTGCAAATAGATTGAGAAGAGAATAATTTATTCTTTTTTTCTGGTTTCTCCTTATTTATTATAATTATTATACAGCTATTGAAAAGGTTTAATAATGATTAAAGAGATGAATGCACCCCACTGTGGAGATTCCAAGGAGCAGGGAATGTACACATTGGATAAAAAAGATATTTGTTTAATATGTCTCAATAAAACAGATTTGTTTTAAAAATTATGGGGATGTCAGGAACTGTACAACCAATTGAACCATGAATAATAGTTATTAGTCTTGTATAAGAAATGCTCTGGCCACATTTGAAAAATGAATCACAATTCACGATTTTAATGGAGATATGGGAATGGGACCACTGTAATATTTTTTGTCACTTTATTTATTAAGGTTATGATTTCTGTTCTAGACTTCTAATTTTTGTATGTTCCTGTAAGACTGATACGCATCACTAAAAATATACATTAATGAAAGAGGGTGTTGATAGACAAATATGAAGATTTGGAATTACCTGTTTCTCTAAAGTTGTCTTCCTTTTCTGTTTCTTCTTTGTTGGATACTATAATCATGGGTGCATTGAATGGAAGGTGTTACACTTTGATTGATGGATTAGGTCCTTGACTTCTATGTACGATCACTCTCCCCCACGACATATTGTAAACATATGAGTCGCTCTTTTTCACCTTCTGGACACTACAAGCCCCTTTTTCCCTTCTGGGTTTTGGCAAGATCCTTCATAATACATAGGATAAATTTGGAGGCTGTGAGCACTTTGTACTCTTGAGCTCCTGGGTTTTCATTTTTGTATATGTTTACTCTGCTTCTTGATAAGAATGAGTTGATTATTCTTCCAATACTTTCTAAGAAATTACAAGTGTCCTAAGAGCAGGTATTATATATGAATACCTGGATCACAATGTCTCTACACTCGAGAACCGCCCATTGATGTCCAGAAATTCGTGAATGATTTCCTTGAAACAAAATCCAGTGCCTTCTAAACATTCAGAAAACAATCGTGAAATCATGGAAAAAGATAAACTCAGAATTATTGATTTACCAACACTCCCTGTTAAATTGACATTTTCTTTCATTCTAATAGGCATTTTAATTTATATTTTTAAAATCAAGACTTTTCAACAGCTTTAAAAAAGCCATTCATGGTTCACTTTGTCCACATGTTGAAATATGGGATCTCATATCAATAAAACTGATAGATAAAAAAAATAGTTGTTCAAGGACAGCCAGAAAAACATCTATGTATGTAAGTATCAAGAAATGGATTGAGAGGTGAATTATTTCTTCTTTTTTCTTATGGTTTTTCTTTATTTATTATAATTATTATAGAGCTATTGAAAAGGTTTAATATGATTGCAGAGATGAATGCACACCACCGTGAACATACCAAGGACCAGAGAATGTACACATTGGATTAAAAAGATATTGGTTTAATATGTCTCAATAAAACAGACTTCTTTTAAAAATCATGGGGATGTCAAGAATTGTACACCCATGTGGAGACATGGATGATAGTTATTAGCCATGTTTCAGAAATGCTCTGGCCAATTTTAAAAATGAATCACAATTCAAGTTTCTGCTGGTTATGGGACCACTCTAAGGTGTTATATCCCTTTATTTTCTAAGGTTGTGATTTCTGCTCTAGACTTCAAGTTTATGTATGTTCATGTATGAATGATATTCATCACTAAAAATATATACAAAGTGAAAGAAGTGGTGAGAGACAAATATGAAGCTTTGGAATTACCTATTTCTCTTAAATGATATCTCTTTTATATTTTTACATTGTTAGAGATTATAATCACGCATGCATAGAATGAAGGGCGGTATACTCTGCTTCATAAATTAGGTCCTTGATTTTGGGAACCATTCCTCTTCCCCATGATATCTTGCAAACATTTGAGTCACTCTTTGTCACCTTGAGGACCCTACCAGTACGTGTTTCTAATCTGAGTGTTGGCAAGTCCTTCATAAGCCATAGGAGAATTTTGGATGCTGGGAGCAAGTTGCTCTCTGAGTTTTGCATTTTCATTTGTTTATATGGGGATTCAGTTTTTTTGCAGGAATGAGTTTGGTTTTATTTCCAACACATTCTAAAAACTTACAATATATGATAAGAGCAGGTATTTATATATGGATACCTGCATCACATTCTCTCTCCACTCGAGAACAGCGCTATGATTTTTATAATTCAGGAATGGTTTCCTAGAAACAAAATTCTTAATCTCCTAAACATTCAGTAAATAATCGTGAAATCAAGAAAATGATCACCTCAGATTTATTGATGTAACTACACTCCCTTTTAAAATTAACATGATCTTTCAATCTAATATCCATTTCAGTTAACAATTTAAAAATAAAGACCTTTTCAACAGCTTTTAAAAAGTCATTTATTTTCACCTTGTCCACATGATGAAGTTTGGGATCACATATCAATAAAACTGAGAGAGAAACAGAAAAAGTTGTTCAAGAACAGCCAGAAAAACACCTATCTATGTTAATGTTAACAAATGGATTGAGAGGTGAACAATTTCTTATTTATTCTTCTGGAATTTCTTTATTCATTTTAATTATAATAGAGCTATTGAAAAGGTTTAATAATGATTGAAGAGATGAATGCACCCCACGGTGGACATACCGAGGACCAGGGAATGTACACTTTGGATTAAAAATATATTGGTTTAATATGTCTCAATAAAACAGACTTCTTTTAAAAATCATGGTGATGTCAGTTATTGTACACTCATGTGGAGACATGGATGATACTTATTAGCCATGTTTCAGAAATGCTCTGGCCAATTTTAAAAATGAATCACAATTCAAGTTTCTGCTGGTTATGGGACCAATCTAAGATGTTATACCCCTTTATTTTCTAAGGTTGTGATTACTGCTCTAGATTTCAAGTTTATTTATGTTCTTGTATGACTGATACGCATCACTAAAAATATATACTAAGTGAAAGAAATGGTGAGAGACAAATGTGAAGCTTTGAAAATACCTATTTTTTTAAATGATCTATCTTTTATGTTTTTTTAATTTTTTGGATGTTATAATAACGCATGCATAGAATGGAGGGCGGTATACTCTGCTTCATAGATTAGGTCCCTGAATTTTATGAACCATTCCTCTTCCCCATGATATCTTGTAAATATTTGAGTCACTCTTTGTCACCTTGTGGACCCTACCAGTACCTATTTCTAATCTGAGTATTGTCAAGGTTCTTCATAAGCCACAGGAGTAATTTGGAGACTGGGAACTATTTGTACTTTGAGTTCCTGTGTTTTATTTTGTGCATATGTGGATTCTGTTTCTTTGTAATAATGAGTTTGATTTTATTTCCAATTCTTTCTAAAAAATTACAATATGTCATAAGAGAAGGTATTTATATATGGATACCAGCATCACAATTACTCTGCACTATAGAACCGCCCAATTATGACCAGAAAATCAAGAATGGTTTCCTTGGAACGAATTCCAGAGCCTTCTAAACATTTAGTAAACAATCGTGAAATCATGGAAAAAGATCTCAGAATTTTTGATTTACCTAAGATCTCTTTTAAAATTAACATTTTCTTTCTATCTAATATATCTTTCCGCTCATAATTTTAAAATAAAGACCTTTTCAACTCGTTCAAAAAAGCCATTCATTGTTCCCTTTGTCCACATGATGTAGTATGGGAACACACATCGGTAAAACTGATAAAAAAAAACAAAAAAGTTATTCATGGACAGCCATAGAAACACCTATGTCTGCCAGTGTCAACAAATGGATTTGAGGTGAATAATTTCTTCTTTATTCTTCTGGTTTTTCTTTATTTATTATAATTTTTATAGAGCTATTTAAAAGGTTTAATAATGATTGAAAAGAGAATGCACACCACGGTGAATATACCAAGGATGGGGGAATGTACACATTGATTTAAAAGATATCGGTTTAATATATCTCAATAAACGGATTTATTTTAAAAATAATGATGATGTTTATAGGCAAGTTGATTTCATTTTAGGAGTTCACTCACAGAGATCCATGATTATGGTGGTTTGTAGACAGTGTCCTGCCCCGGTGTCTGTGCTGTGGGTGAATGACACAAGAAACTTCGGACATCTATCTGTGCAGATTGATGGCGTGGTCTGATCAGTAGAGATTCATGAGTTTTAAGCCTGGCTGTGGTGGATAAAACCGATGGCTAAACCCCACATTTAGGGGGAAAAAAAGGAGTGTGAGCCACGACTCCCATCTGGCAAACGGGTCACAGGACATAGTTAGATGGAGCATTCTATGAGAATAAAGGGGTGAGAGAGCTTTTGTTTATGTGGATTTGGCCGTCTGTGTCCCCTTGCAGCTTGGGTGAACAAAATAGCTGGATTAAATCAACACCCGGCAGAGGGGAGGGGTAAATCTGTTGAGGAAGTTGATTTACATAGCTGCACAGGGATAAGTACCAAACTCCATGAAGCTGGGAAAGGGAGATCTCTCTGAGAGAGGGAGGGTTCTGACAGAAGGTGGAGAGGGTATTCTTTACCATTGACTTTGATGCCTGGACACCCTCATAGTTTTGGGGAGCAGAAAAGCTGGCTTGAAGCAGTGTCTTTATGAGGGGAGAGGCGAATCTGCTGAGGAAACCTGATTTACCCAGCAGCCCAGTGACACTGAGGCTCGGCTCCAGAAGGAGTGGAGTCTGCTGTTTTTATCATTCTGCACAGACTAGCATAAGAGCTTCAACCACCCCTGAGAAGGCCAGGAAGTGGGAAGTGCTTGATTAGTTTCCATGAGCCTAATGAATATTAGTGAAGGGTATGGTCTAGAAGAGGACTTATTTTGAGTCCTGTATTTCAACATAAAAGTCAATTTAAGAAAGGAAAAATGAATTCTTCTTTTTAATTTAGTTTAATATGTAAAATCTGGTTCAAAACCTGCAGATAGAACCCTTCAGGGAAATTGATTGATAAACACAAGCAGGGTGAGGGGATCCACAAGGACATTAGTAGGAACACTGTTCCTCCTTAGCTTTGTTTGTTTGCCGTGTCATTGTTTGATTTTTCTCTGTTTATTTGTTGTCTCTTGTTTTTCTTTCCTCTTTCCTCCCCCCTTTCTTTTTTCTTTCATTTTTTTAAATTAGGTGCTCCTAGCTTGTCTCTTCTTTGCTGTGCTTCTTCTTCAGTGATTTCCCTTTTTCTGTGTATATTGATTTTGTATTCTAAACTATCCCTTATCCTTCCTTCATCTTTCTGCCTTCTGCTTTCTGTTGTGGCTCTTACATACAACGTTGTTTTCATATGCCCACAATTTAAGCGAGTCAAATTCTATTCTATCTATTTTGTATTCTTATTTTTTTATTAGTATTAACTTTTTATTTAAAGCCCTTTCTTTACTCTTTGTCTCCATCCTCATAATTCTATCTATCTATTCTGCCTTCTGCTTTCTGTTGTGTTTATTATATACCACGTTTTTTCATTTGCCCTCAACTTAATGATGTCAATTTCTATGCTAACTATTGTGTTTTCTTCTTTTTTTAATTAATGTTAACTTTTTTCCTCTCAGCACTTTCTTTACTCTTTCTCTCCCTCCTCATAATTGTAGCCTTCTAAATCATTATATATATATTCCTGTATTTGGTTTCCCAGTCCATTGTAGCTACTACACTTTTTTCCTATTACTCTACACTGCATACATGAGATAATATTCATTTCATTAAGTCTTATTTGACCCCTATTCTAACTTTTATCAATATTACTATTATCCTTCTTCCTTTCTCACATTTTTTGATTCCTCTGGCACTAATCTTTTGCCTTCAGGTGAACATGGAAAGAAGGAAGGAATTAAAATAAGAAGAAAATTTTTCAAAGAAAAAACTTAACACATGCAGAACAAGCAGCTAAATAAAACTGTAGAGCAGAGAGAGAAGTTAATCAACTGAATAAATCAATCAGGATAAAATGTTGACTAGATGGAAACAAAAAATTACAAACCACACTGAGAAACAGGAAGACAAGTACCAGTCCATTGAACAAAATAAAAACCCGGAAGTGATGCAGAACACTGAATACCTAATCAAAGCTTTCCATACAAATATCATGGACCAAATTAAAGAAGTGAAGGAAGAGAAAAAGGGTAGAAAAATACACTGAGAGAACATGCAGAACAAATTGTAGACATACTCAAAATGATAACGGATATAATGGTGATCAATGGCACAATCCAAGAAATTGAAAAGACGCTGGATTCACATAACAGCAAATTTGAACAGGCAGAAGAAAGAATTAGTGATGTGGAAGACAATAACTCTGAAATCAGATAGTACAACAGATAGACAAAAACTTAGAAAAAATCCAGCAGGGACTCAAGGAAATAACTGACAGCACTAAATGCACAAACAGGCATTATGGACATCACAGAAGGAGAAGAGAAGTGAAAGGGAACAGAAGGAGTGTTCAAGGAAATAATGGCTGAAAATTTCCCAACCATATTGAGAGTGATGTATGTGCAGAACTAGGAAGCACAGTGCTCCCAAAACAGTATAAATCACAACAGGCCAAGTCCAAGACATATAATTGTCAAAATGTCAAATGCTAAATACAAAGAGAAAATAGTCAAGGGAGCAAGAGAAATGAGAACAATCACATAAAAGGGAAGCACAATAAGATTAAGTGCTGATTTCTCAGCTGGATCCATGGAGGCAAGAAGACAGTAGTATGACATAGTCAAAGTACTAAAAGGATAAAACTTCCAGCCATGAATTCTCTATCCGTCAAAAATGGCATTCAAAAATGATGAAGAGTTCAAAATATTCACAGATAAACAGAAATTAAGACAGTATATCAATAAGAAACCTGCACTTCAAGAAATACTAATGGAAGCTCTATAAGTTGAAAGGAAAATGCAAAGTAGAGAATTGTAGGAGAGTTTAAAAACAACTAAAAAGAAAAAAACAGAAACAAATCAATGTATGACATACATTAACCCAAGGAAAAAAATGGCTGAAGTAAGATATTCATTGCGAGTAATAACACTGAATGTTAATGGTTTAAATTCACCAATCAAGGGACACAGATTGGTAGAATGGATAAGGAAATATGATACCTCTATATGCTGTCTACAAGAAAGTCACCTTGGATGCAGGGATTCAAGGAGGCTGAAAGTGAATGGGTGGAAAACAATTTTACAAGCTTACAATAGCCACAAAATGGCAGGAGTAGCTATTATAATATCAGATAGAATATACTTTAAATGCAAAACTGTTGTAAGAGACAAAGATGGACACTATATATTAGTAAAACGGGTAATCTCTCAAGAAGAGAGAACAATCATAAAAATTTATGCATCTAATCAGGTGCCTCAGAATACATGAGGCAAACTCTGGAAAAACAAAGTGGAGAAATAAATGCCTCTACAATTATAGCTGGGGAATTTAATACACCATTATCATCATTAGACAGAACATCTAGACAGAGAATCAAAAAGAAACAAAGGCTCTGAACAATATATTATAGTACCTGGACTTAATGGACATATACAGAACACTACACCCAAATACAGCAGGATTTACATTCTCCTCGAGTGCATATGGATCATACTCCAAGATATACCACATGCTAGGCCACTGAACAACTCTCAATGACTTCAGAAACATTGAGACTATACAAAGTAATTTAACTGACCACAACGGAATGAAATTTGGAAATCAATAAGGGCCAGAGAAACAGGTTAGGCACAAGGATATGTTAGTTAAACAACACACTCTTAGACACACAGTGGGTCAAGGAGGAAATCTTAAAAGAAATCATTAACTACATTGAAACTAATGAAAACGACAACACAACATATCAAAACCTATGAGATGCAGCAAAAGCAGTCCTGAGAGGGAAGTTCATAGCCATAAACACATATATTTAAAAAAAAGAAAGAACTAAATTTGAAGACCTAACTGCAAATTTGGAGGAATTGTAAAAACAACAAACTAAGCTAAAGAGAAGTAGAACGAAGGAAATAAAAAAGATTAGAGTAGAACTAAATGATATAGAGAATGAGAAAGCACTAGAAACTATAAACAAAACCAAAAGCTGCTTCTTTGAGAATACCAATAAAATTTACAAACCCTTAGCCATACTAACAAAGAAAAAGAGAGAACAGATGCAAATACACTAAATAAAGAATGAGCAAGGGGATATCAGTACTGACCCCACAGAAATAAATGGTATCATAAGAGGATACTTTGAAAAATTATATGCCATTTATAAACACATTTCTGTCAAGCATATCCATTTCAGTGTATAATTTCATATTAAATGTATTTGCAACACTTTTAAGAAGGCCATTCATTGCTCCGTTTCTCCACATGATGTGTTATGTGATCATACATCAATGGAATGGATAGATAACCAAAAAATTTTATTCACCGCCTCCCAGAAAAACATCTCTACATGTCATTGTCAACAAATATTTTTAGATGCAAATAATGTCTTCTTTCTTAATTTGGATTTTCTTTCTTTATTATAACTGTTATATAAATATTTAAAGAATTTAGTAATGATTATAGAGAGCAATGCCTGCCTTTGTGAATATACCAATCACCAGGGAATGTACACAGTGTATAAATAGATTATTGGTTTAATATTTATCATTGAAGAAGATTTGTTTCACAAAATATTCATGATGTCAGAAAATGCAAACAAACGATGCGGCATCATTCACACTTATTAGGCACGTTTGAAAGACACTCTGGCCAAGATTTAAAAAATGATTCACAGTTCAAGTTCCTCCTTGAGATGTAGGCATATGTCCCCTGTAAGGAGTTATGCCCCTTTATATTGTAGGGTCTTGTGCTTTACTCTTCACTGCAAGTTTTTGTATGTTCATGTTTGAATGATATTCGTTGCTAAGAAAATTGATAAATGGAAAGAGGTGTTGTGATTCAAACAGAAAATTTTGTAATTACTTATTCCTCTAAAATGGTCTTTTATTGTTTTTCTTCATTGTGGAATTCTATAATCACATGGGCATAGAATGGATAGTACATTCTACTTGCAGGAGTTGGTCCTTATTTTTATGAGTCATTCCTCTCCCCCATGATATCTTGTGAGCAGTTTTCTCCTTCTTTGTCAACAAAATGACTCTACCAGTGACTTTTCTCTCATATGTAGGAAGAGAATTTCACAAGCCTTGAGAAATTTTGAGTTTGGGAGCTGTTTATAATGAGTCACAGCGTTTTGTTAGTGTATCTGTGGATTCTGCTTTCTTTGTAAGAATGAGTTTGATTTTATTTCCAATTCTTTCTAAGAAATTACAATATGGCATAAGAACACTTATATATATATGGATACTGACATCACAATGCCACTGCACTGGAAAATTACACAAAGACCTCCAGAAAATCAGGAAAGATTTTCTTGAAACAAAAGCTGGAGCCTACCAACCATTCATAAACAATCAATAAGTCATGTAAAATGATTTTCTCTGAATTATCAAATTAAATTTGTGATTATGAAAAAATGGAGGGATCGCTGAGAAGAATTTGATTTCCTCTGATTATTTTTCTCCAAGTTAGTGTAGTTTAACAATATTTCATCAATAATTAGGAAGAAAATCGGTTCCAAAATTAATTTGAATAAGTCATTCCACAAAATCTCATATCACTGAAGCCTCTTAATTTTTAAAAAATTTACTATTTAAAAGGGCTACAAAGTTTCATTTCCAATTAGCATTGACGTTGTGTGTGGATCAATCCTTTCTCTATAAGTAAAGATTTATTAGTAGATGATAATAAATATTTAACCATTCCTTTAAAATTGTATTTTGCTGAGTACTTCAAATGATTTTTTCTTTTTTAAACACACCAAATATGTATATGAGAGACTATCATCCTAATCTGTGTTATATCTAGTTTTCAACTCCAAACTGCCCCATTCTTGTTTCTGTAAGAACACATTTTTAGCAGAATCTGTAACTAAAAATCATTTATGCACTCAATCATCATACTCATTAAAATTTCTTCGAGCATCACATGGCACCGTGATGGAATTTCTTACATCATGATAAAATATCATGCCATTATACCCCCTAGACACAGACAATACCATATGTTCAAAACTATTTTCCAAGCCCTGCATTCAACCTATCTGGAAAGTTGTGGATATGTGGTGTGTCTCCATTAAAGCCTCTTGTGTTTTAATTTTACTACATAGTCCTGAGTTGACTAATGGATAATTTTCCCTTTTAATTATAATTTTGAGAATTAGGGTGCTATTTCTTTTCTCCAGGATTACATTCTTCTCATTCTTTTCTGTTTTTAGCAGTGCCTACTCTCCTGCTGCTTCCTTTCCTGAAGATCCCATCCTTCATGACAGGTGTTCCAAATAATTATTCTGCAGCACTAAAAAGGATGTATCTGGTGTCTGGTGACTTTTGAAACTATTTGTCCTCCATTGAGATGACAATAGTTTCTCATTCTAATCTCATTTCTTCCTCTGTCCTTGGATTCCATTGCTCTGAGTATCTCATTGGAAATACGATGTTTTTCCTAGTGATCTTATGTGTGGGAATTTTTGCCAATGGAATATGGGCAATTCCTAAAGAGGACTTTTTTACTCAGAAAGAATGAATGCCTTAATGGAAATTGCATGGTAAAAATAATTTTTTCATGCCTTGAGGGATTATTATGTCTTAATGTTCTACCTACAATATAATAATTAGAATTTTGTTTTAATTTCTTTCCATTATATCAGATGAAATATTTTCCTTTATAAGTGTTTGTGGCATACTATCTCTTTCTTATCATTGACTATATTAAATCTACTGATTTTCATTCCCTTTTAAAATTTACATTTTCTTTCAAACTTATATCCATTTCAGTATATAATTTTTTATTAAAGACGTTTGCCACAGGTTTAAAAATGCCATTCATTGCTACCTTTCTCCATATGATATGGTATGTGATCATGTATCAATGGAATGGATATATAACCAAAATTTTTTTTCATGGACACCCAGAAAAAAAACCTGTATATGGCAGTGTCAACAAAGGGTTTGAGAGGTGAATAATTTCTTCTTTGTTCATCTGGGTTTTCTTTCTTTATTATAATCATAAAAATATTGAATGGGTTTAATATTGAAGAGAGGAATGCACGCCTCTGTGAATATACCAATCACCAAAGAATGTACACATTGGGTAAATAGGATATTGGTTTAATATTTATCATTGAAACATATTTGTTTC
>JAQZBX010065925.1:0-16207 GCA_029593785.1 Cabassous unicinctus
TACCAGTCAGTAATCAAAGACATCTGTGTCAATGATGTCTTGGCAGCATAGGACAGAGTCCTAAGCGGACGTTTTCCTCATAGCATCCCTATACTCACACACATTGGTAAGTCCTTCACCAAGGGTATCAGTGTTTCTGCAGAAGCCGCACATCTAGGAGCAAGAGTGTGACAAATCCCTCCACTGTGCCTTTTTTTTATTATTATTATCTAAAATATTTTTATTAGCATATCTCTAATTTGATAATTTTAAATTTAGAAACATTTAGAATCAGCATGAACAAGAAACCTATTATTCATCCACTAAGATGTGAAATGAGGGAATGGATTTCTCTAGTATGTTCATATCAACCTTTCAGGTGATTTATATCTGTATCTTGTACAGTGAAAAATTCTTGATTTACACCTCTCTACAGTTGCAGTATTTTTTAACACCCCATTTTGTAGCCTCATAATACTTTTCAATTAAACTGATCAAGATGTTTAAAGATGAGAACTTTGCACTTTAAAGTTAAATAATATCTAATAAATTCATATTTCTTTCCATTAATATAAACCAGGAAAATTTTACTGTAAACACAAAAACTATTCACGATATTAGTAACAATAACAGTTCACATTTTTACTGAGGACTTCTTGTGAGCCAGGACATAAAAATATCTGAACATGCACTTTCTCATTTAATTACCTCCTTGGGAAGTGGACAGGCTCACTTGTTCTTCATAACTGACAATGATGCCATGATGACAGCTCTCACTGAGCATCTGTCCAAGCTTTTACCTGGCATTTCAGCCAGTATGATGCACTTGTATTGTTATAGGAACTCACGGTGCTCACTTGCACAATTTTATGAATATTACATGAATATGCAGGCCTGAATCCCCCGTCCCCCCCAAAAAACACAACAGAACACATCTATGTCTTTACTAATCAGACACACTTATAGGACACTAAAAACAGAGCAGCTGTGATCTATGTCTGTACTAAATCCCCCTTGTCCAGGGACTCAGAATTGCCCCTCCAGGCCTAACTGCAGGAGAGCAGCCTCAGCCTCCTCTTCCTCCTCCTTGGCCTCCTCCTCAGGAATCTGCACTAGCAACTGGAAAAGATTAGCAGCTGGCCCTTTGGCAGCCCCGGTCAGCCACAGCTGCCTTTGGGCGGCCCCCGCTGTGGTTGGTCCCAGCAATGACTTGCTCCAAGCATGCCTGGTTCAGGTTATCTTTATCTATGGTCCCTTTCTCCACCACCTTCTACAGCAGGGGCTCCAGACAAATGAAGTAAGCAGATAACTTTTCTCCCAGCTTCTGGTAAGTGTTCAGAAGTCTGATCTGGGCATACCTAGAGCTCCCCACACTCCCAAACACCTGCTCAAGAGCCTTCAGGCATTTGGCAGTGGTTATCGCTGGGTTCTAGGTCTTGAGGAAGTGAATGACATCAGAGGCAGGGCCTCTGAAACTCAATCAACTGCTTTTCTATATCAGACACCTGCTGCTCCTCCATGACCTCATTAATGTGCTCTAACCAGGGAACAAAAGTCTCCTCCCCAGACCCTGGGATTTCCCTCCCCGAGAACAGCATCAGCTTCTTATACCATATGGACTCAACAAGAGGCTGAATAACATTATCCAAAATATAATTAAGCATTTCTTTTGGCATTTCTGGGCCTGGGACCAGAGCAGCATTCTGAAACTGAAGGACCCAGGCAACATCTGGCACAGTCCACCCTTTTCTTTCTAAGAAGACATGCAGCCTTTCTAAAAACTCAGCATTGCAAGTTGGGGGCTTAAAGACCACTTTCCAGACCCCACCCTTACCCAGCATCTCCCGGGGATCTCAAAGTAATTGACAGCACTGGTGGATTCTAACAAGGCTGCTTTCACATTCTCTTCCCTCCAAAACATTCTCCGAAGCACTCCATAGAGTACCTGGCACATCGCAGCCTGGAAGGTCTCTTCCATTTTAGCTTCCTCATGATAAGGGAAGCGCCAGGACCCCCAACCCCACCCTCAGCAGAAACCCACAGCTTTAAGAAAATAAACTCCCCTTGGTTCCTAGTCCCTCTATCCGCTCCATTCTCCCCTTTTTTCCTTGGAATCCATGTCAGGAAAGTAAGAACCCCAGGCTGCCCCTTTGAATTGAAATTTACAACTCTATACAGATAATGACTGTTTTTCCTCCCTAATGGCCTTCTGCTTTTAGAAAGATAAATTATGTAGTTTCTTTGCTTTTGTAACCCCGGCCTGCCCACTTGCTCAGGAATTTGCCCACTTAGTGTAACTATATAAACTTATGAAAATCAGAAAAGGGTGCTCAGTTTTTCTGGAGATTTAACTCTCCTCTGGGCCTGCACATAAAACTTGGTTCATCTGTGCTCCCAAGAGTGCCATTTGGGTTATTTCTTTTTGGCCACAACATTTGGTTCCCTGACCAGGAAACCCAACTGAGCAGGCCCATTGTGCCTCCAGCTTGGGGCTGATGGGCATGGCCAATGGTGATCTCCAAGCAAATGAGGTGGGTGCCACCTGTCCTCTTGCTAGGACCTCCTTCTGAGGCGGTCCCCTCAGGCTGTATCCCTACACCCTGGCCTGACTCAGTAGACAGGCAGACTGAACAATGCCAGAAGACTCCAGAAAGGTAAGGCCCCAGGTGCCAAGCCCTCAGTCAGACCCGTCTCTGGACGGAAGAGGAGACTGATCCCCTCCTGAAATCTCAAGTACCAGGATTCCAGAATAGGGCAATCCCTGTGGGAGGGACTGTATAACCTCTGAGTGATTGTGTGAATGGATGTGGACGTCAGGGGCTTGCGCCTGCCGTACCAGTCTGTGACTCTTCAGCATATGCTACGGAGCAAGTGTGGGCCCTAACCTGTTTTCAGTGGCTATGTCATATGGCATAATGGCTCACCTGAAAATTGCACAGATGCCTTAGCTAAGATGAGCCTAAGTTCTCGTGAGAGATGCGGACAGGAGGGCATCTGAGTGGCCTTTAAAGAGGTGACCCCTTTCTTTTTCTGTCTCACTACACTGATGGAGGGTGTGGATTTAACACTTTTAATCCCTGTGGAAAGTACTGCATAACCTCTGAGTGACTGTGTGAATGAATGTGGATGGCAGGGGCTTGTGTGTACTATACCGGTCTGTGACTCCTCGATGTACACTACGGAGCCAGTGTGGGCCCTAACCTGTTTTCTGCAGCTACATCATATGGAAAAACGGTTCACCTGAAAATTGCCCAGGCGCCTTAGCTAAGATGAGCCCAAGTTCTCATGAGAGATGTGGACAGATGGGCATCTGAGTGGCCTTGAAAGAGGCACCCCTTCCTTTGTCTGTCTTGTGCCATTGACGCGGGGTATGGGCTCAACAGAGTCAAAACCTACTGTCTTAAACTGCATGCTGAAAATTTTTAAGAAGGATTTTTCCAGAGATTATGGCATCCAGATGAACCCCAGCACCCTCTGAGCCTTATGTGAAGTAGAGTGGCCCACTTTTAATGTCGAATGGCCCTCGGAAGAGACCCTGGATATAGCCAGGGTCTGTGCAGCATGGCTGGTGGACACAGGAACTCCTGGCCACACCAATCAGTTTCCCTACATTGATTCTTGGTTGGAGATAGCCCAGATTCGGGCCCCTTGGGTTCAATTGCATGTTGGAAAAAAGGGACAGAGCAGGGTCCTGGTTGCACAGGAAATGGGGCTCCAGAAGCTAGTCATTCATCAAGGGTCCTCGGAGAATGATCCACCACCACGCCTACCACCATACGCTCCAACCGCTCTAGCCTCTCCTCCTGGCCCAGGAGCACAGGCAGATCTCCCAGAAACACCCCCACCTTCAGTCTCTCCTCCTAGCCCGGTAATACTGGCAGTTCTCCCAGCAACACCTCCGCCTTTGGCGCCTCCGGGAACATCGACCCCCTCTGAGGAAATTCCTGCAACCCCACTAGCAAGGAGACTTCAGTTGGCACAACCTGTGTTACAGATGCCCCTCCATGAAGCACAGGGTCTGACCCAGATCAGTGAAAATGGGACCATCCAACCCGGGAAGGCTGTATTATACTACCAACCCTTCACAACTACAGACCTCTTAAACTGGAAACACCACACCCCCTCCTACTCGGAAAAACCCCAGGCCCTTATTGATCTCATGGAATCCATTTTCCAAACCCATTGTCCTACTTGGGATGATTGATGCCAACTCTACTGACTTTATTTAATATGGAGGAGAGGCAATGAATTCTCATGAAAGCCTGAAAGTGGCTGCAAGAGCAGGCCCCTACTGGTGTCTTAAACCCAGAAGATAGGGCACGAGAAGTGGCACCAGAAACCCAGCCTAACTGGGACTTCAGCACTGAACAGGGACTGGCTGTACTCCAGCAATACCGGGAAGCACTCATCCAAGGGGTCCAAGAAGGGACAAAACAACCCACAAATATGACAAAGATGACTTTAGTTATGCAAAACCCAATGAGTCTCTGGGAGATTTCAATGAGCAGCTTTGTAAGGACTTCAGGATCTACACTCCTTTTAACCCAGAAGCTCTGGAAAACCAGAGGATGGTGAATTTTGCTTTTGTTGCACAGGCAGCAGTGGATATTAAAAGAAAACTCCAAAAATTAGAAGTGTTCATGGGCATGAACATCTCTCAACTACTGGAAGTTGCCAACAAAGTATTCGTCAATTGAGATGAAGCCGCTGAATGAGAAGCCAAGAAGCAAATAAAACATCAAGCCTCCCTACTAACAGCAGCCTTAGGAAATCCTGACCCCACCAGATAAGAAAGACCACCTCAAAAAGGGGGAAAAAGCAACAGAAGGGTGCCACTGGCCAGAAACCAGTGTGCTTACTGCAAAGGGAGTGGACACTGGAAAAATGAGTGCCCCCAAAAATCTCAGGCACATAGAGGGAACCTCCCTAAAGGGAGCTGCCGACCTGAGCCCCAAGACCATTTGCTCAGGCTGGCAGGACTCAACCCTGAATAGGGGCAACCGGGCTCACTGGAACTTGGCCCGCAAGAGACCATGGTCAAATTACAAGTCAGGGGCCAGTCAATGACTTTCATGGTGGACAATGGTGCTGAGCATTCTGTGGTCACAACCCCTATTGTCCCCTTTAGCAGAAAAACTGCTAATATCATAGGAGCAATTGGGGACCAGTCAAACCAACGGTCTTTTTGCCAGTCAAGAACTTGTCAGCTCGGTGACCACGAAGTAACTCATGAATTTTTGTACCTGCCTGAATGTCCAGTTCCCCTGCTTGGTAGAGACTCCTTAACCAAACTGGGAGCCCAGATTACCTTCAAACCTGAAGGGCCAGCAAGCTTAAGCCTCGGGACCGGCCTGAAAGTCTTTGTCACCGTATCCTGAAGTGAAGAATGGAGACTTCATTTGGAACAAAGCACAGGTCAGAATCCAGAAAAACTGCAGGAACTTTTCCCCTAGGTTTGGGCAGGAAAAAAACCACCAGGAATGGCACAGAACCATGCACCCATCATCACCGACCTGAAGCCTGGAAGGATCCCGATCCAGCAGAGGCAGTATCTGATTCCCCGTGAAGCGCAGTTGGGCATAGCTGAACATATAGACCTCCTAAAGAGAGAGGGCATCCTAATTGAATGCTAGTCACCTTGGAACACCCCATTATTGCCAATAAAAAAGCCAGATGGGACCAGATATCGACCAGTGCAGGATCTACAAGCCATTAATAACACCACTCTCATCTTACATCAGGTTGTTCCTAACCCGTACGCCTTGTTAGGACAGCTGCCACCTGAAGCCACCTGGTTCAATTGCCTGGACCTGATAGATGCCTTCTTCTGCCTGCAACTGGCCCCCACAAGCCAGTCTCTGTTTACCTTTGAATGGGAAGATCCCAAAACCTGGCAGAAAACCCTGCTAACCTGGACCCAGCTCCCGCAGGGCTTCAAAAACTCCCCTACTGACCCCTGAGGGCTCTGGAAACCCCCAGGTCCTATATAAGTGGGGATAGTCCCAGAGATTGATGCCTAAATAGTGGGCTTTTTAGTGGAATCTGTGCTCATGAGAGTGACAGAGTTGGACTCAAATAAGTCCTCCCTGCACATGGCCCATCAGTCCCTTCTATTCAAGCCTATATGTGATGCTGGAGTTGTTAGGTATACTTCCAGAGACTGAAGCCTCTGGCCTACCTATGTGCCAGCTGTGCCTGGAATCTCAATGGAGCTGCAACTCCTACCCTACAGCTCAATGGACTCATCCAAGTGGCCTGGTGAGGAGACGACGATGGGCAACGGTCATCCCAGGGAATGGAGAGGGCCTGCAGCCGCAGACAGAATAAATCCATCCAGCATATATATGGGATATAAACCCTCTCTCACTTGGAGGTGGAGTGGACATCACCATCCCAGTCCTCTCAGGATTGGGGGAGGAGCTGTGGACTAGAGTGGACTTGGTGGTGTTCTGTTGTAGACATATTATGATTATTCAAGCAATGGAAAAATTGTAACAGTGAGGTGGAGCCAGTGGCCACTGGACATTTTTGGGTCAGGGAGAGGAGGAGCAGTTGAAATACAGGGGCTTTTTTGGGACTTGGGGTTGTCTTGAATGGCGTTGCAGTGACGGATGTAGGCCATTTTCCATCAGCATATACCATGCAGAACTGTGTGGAAGAGAGTGTGGTCTATGACGTGAACTGTGGTCCATGCTCGGTGGCAAGACCCCAGGATGTGTATAACCATTGCGGGTGTTGTGTCATATGGATGAAGGATGGTGGTGTGGGATATTGTTGGAGGTGTGGGAAGTGGGGAACATGGGAATCCCTGTAATTTCTGAGTAATATTTAGGTAATCTTAGCAACTTTAAAAATACATATACATATTTAAAAAATAGCATTTATGTAAACAAATGCACATATATGCATGTGTATTTATATATCATCTTACAAATATTTGTATGTATTGTGAAAAATTTGACTTTTATCCACAATATAAAAAAAAAAAACAAAAAAAACCTCCCCTACCCTTTTAGGGGAAGCTTTGGCAGCAGATTTGGCTGCTTACCCCCAGGAAAACTGCAGGTGTGCTCTCTTACACTATGTAGATGAACTCCTACTTGCCAGTGAAATGGAAGAAGACTGCTGGAGGGGGACCCAGACTCTCCTACAACTTTTAACACACACTGGATACAAAGTGTCTTGGAGAAAGGTTGAGATCTGTAAACAGCAAGTCAAGTACCTGGGGTTCAGCATCACACAAGGGCACAGGACACTCGGACGCAAATGAAAGAAAGTGATCTGCACCATCCCTACACCCACCACAAAAAGACAGCTTCATGAGTTCCTCAGAGGTACAGGGTTCTGCCGCATCTGGATTCCTGGGTTTGCAGCCATGGCCAAGCCCTTTTACAAAATTTTGGCGATTCCAGAGAAAGAGCCTCTTGCTTTGGGAAAAGCTCAACAGGGGGCCTTTCAAAACATGAAAAGACAACTTGGCCGAACCCCTGCCTTAGGGATCCCAGATGTAACTCAAAATTTTAACCTGTTTGTGCATGAAAAGAACAGAGTAGCATTGGGGGTTCTCACACAAACAGTTGGCCCCTGGCAAAGACCCATTGCTTACCTCCTCAAGCAGCTGGACTCCGTGGCTGTAGGGTGGCCACCCTGCCTAAAAGCCTTGGCAGCAAGCCTAACCCTAGTCAAAGAAGCTGACAAATTAACTCTCAGACAGGCCATTCATGTTATGATGCCACATGCAGTCACTGCCCTAATGAACTCACACGGGCAATGGTGGATATCTAATCCCTGGCTCACACATTATCAAGGTTTACTTTGTGAAAACCCCAGAATGACAATAGAAATGTTGCGCAGTCTAAACCCTGCCACTTTTTTGTCAGAAGAGGAAGGGGCTCCAGAACACGACTGCATTGAAGTAACAAAAGAGGTTTATGACAGTCGCCCCGACCTCCAAGACAAACTGCTCCCTTCCCCAGATCAGACACTATTTACAGATGGGAGCAGTCTTGCTAAAAATGGAGAAAATTGCTGGGTATGCAGTCACCACTACCGAACAGGTGGTGAAAGCATTGTCTCTACCACAGGGACGGTCTGCACAACAGGCAGAGCTCTGGGTGCTGCTCTGAGCCCTGCATGTAGCTGCTGGGCAAGCGCTAAACATTTATACTGACTCTAAGTACACATTTGATACCGTTCATATCCATGGGGCAATTTATAAATAAAGAGGTCTCCTAACTGCAGGGGGAAAAGAAATAAAAAACAAAGAAGAATTTCTCCAGCTGTTAGAAGCTATCTGGAAACCAAACAAAGTTGCCATCATCCACTGCCGGGGACATCAAAAAGGAGTGGATATGGTTGCTCAAGGAAACAGGTTAGCTGACAAAGTAGCATGGCAAGCAGCTAAAGGAACCCATGGAATTCACGTACCGGAATTAACACCGCAACTGTCCCTCTTAGGACAAAAGACTGATCAACAAAGATATACCCAGGAAGAACACGAGAGGGCTGAAAGAGAAGGGGAAAGCTGAACCCCCGAAGGAGCTTGGCTGCTCCTGGATAACAGGATTTTTTTACCAAAGGGAGCTGCTCATGCCCTCCTCCAGCAATACCACCAAGTCACCCACCTAGGGAAAATTGCACTAGAAGTCTTGCTTGGGAAATACTACTACATAGCCCGGTTAACTTCTCTCTGTGCCACCATCAGCAACCAGTGCCAAGTTTTTGCTAAAAATAACCCCTTGCAGGGCCTCCATACTCTGGCAGGTGTCCAGCACATGGGAAAGGCCCCCTTTGGAGATATCAAAGTGGGCTTCATAGAAATGAAACCAAGTCGGGGGTACAAATATCTGTTGATGATGGTATGCACCTTTTCGGTTGGGTCGAAGCTTTCCCCACTCACACTGAAAAGGCAAGAAAAGTGACTAAGGCTTTACTTAAGAGAAATCATTCCATGACACGGCCTGCTACTGTCAATTGGAAGTGACAATGGCCCAGACTTTGTGGCTGCTGTCGTTCAGGAGCTAGCAAAAATGTTAAGAATGAAGTGGAAACTCCATACTGCTTACAGGCCCCATAGCTCAGGGAAAGTTGAATGCATGAATTGAAACCTCAAAGCCACCTTAGCCAAATTCTGCCAGGAAACTGCTCTCCCCTGGGTAGACTTACTTCCCTTGACACTTCTGAGTTAGGTGCACCCCAGGACCCACTGGCTATTCACCATTTGAAATTCTATTTGGGCGGCCACCCCCAATTATCCGGGCATTCAGAGGAAATCTCAAACCTCTGGGGGAGGCTAACCAAGATTCCCTTCTCCAGCAGCTAGGGAAACTCTAGCTGAAATACATAAAGCTGTCTTGTCCCAGAATCTCATCCCCCTGGGATACCCAGTGCACCCCCACCGGCCAGGAGACCTAGTCTGGGTCAAAGACAGGAAAAAAGAGCTCTTCCAGCCTTCCTAGACAGTTCCACATACTGTAATCCTTGTAACTCCCACTGCTCTTAAAGTTGCAGGCATTGCACCTTGGATCCATCATTCCAGGGTCAAGAAGGCACATCTCAATAAAGAGCAGGACAGCTAGACAGCCCATCCCATACCAGGCCACCCCTTGAGAGTGGAAGTCACCCGGAATCTTCCAGCACTGACCTCGTTGAACGCTGGCTGAATGGACCCCTGCTCCTGGTGGATCCTGTGCTTATATGGCCTGCTCGCCTTGGTATTTGGAGTTGAACTTGCTGCTGTGGCCCCTGCAGACTGGACTGTTGTGACTATCAGCCCTTAGAGACTATAGAAGAATCCCCATGCTAGCAAGTGATGTCCCATAAAAAATTATAAGGCATCAAAAGGGGAGAATGATAAGGGAAGAGTCGGGATCCCCAACCCCGCCCTCAGCAGAAACCCACAGCTTTAAGAAAATAAAACTCCCCTCAGTCCCTAGTCCCTCTACCCCCTCCATTCTCCCCTTTTCTCCTTGGAATCCATTTCAGGAAGATAAGCACCCCAGGCTGCCCCTTTGAATTGAAATTTACAACTCTATGCAGATAATGACTCTTTTCCACCCTAAAGGCCTTCTGCTTTTAGAAAGATAAACTAACCTAGCTTTTTTCTTTTGTAACCCTGCCTGTCTGCTACCTCAGGAATTTGCCCACTTAATGTACCTATGTAAATTTATGAAAATCAGAAAAAAGCACCCAGATTTTTTGGAGATTGACTCTCCTCTGGGCCTGCATGTAATAAAACTTAGTTCATGCAAGCTCCCAAGAGTGCTGTTTGGGTAATTTCTGGCTGGCAGCAACAATTCAAGAAAGCTGTGGGGGTTTTGTCTCTTCCTTGATTTGCTTATGAATCTTTATTTAAATTCTGACTCTTAGGGACAGCATTTCTAATTCCTTGGATAATTATACCTCTTAGATCTCTCATATTATCTCTATGAGAAGCATTATTATCATCTCAGTTAGGGCTCTGGAGGGAAATCTTTTGCTCCCCTCTGGGCTACTGGGGGATTATCATCCCAGGTCTCCATAGCCACCCTTCTAATTTGTCCCTGTTTTTCTCCAGAGAAGAGATGATTTAAAATGGACATAAATTTGGTCCAAGTATAAACATTTGGTCTGAGAAACTGATTAAATTGGTTAGCAAGCTTGAAGGGTCTTCTAATAGGTTTTTCATTTCCTTTTTAAAACTTATTTCAGTACTACTTGAGTGAGCATTCACAAACCCAATTCCACTCACCCTAGGGGAACTTCACTAAGAGGGTATTGTTTACAAATTTAGGGTTTGACAAACCCAGATTTCTGTGGTGCCAAACTTTGGCTAGTGAACAGCTCCACCCTTAAGGGGAATTCCAGCCCAGATTAAATAATATTTTATCATTTTTTTTTTTTTTTTTTTTTTTTTACTTTTTCCTCTATATTTGGAATATTATCTCAATTTTCTAACCTTGTTCCTAATGGACTGTTCTCGGGTACCTCTGGTAAAGTTTCTTGCTGGCTGCTTTTAGAATTTCTTTTTCCCATCTTCCCTGAGATTTCTGAGGAATTACCAGCCCTTAGTTCTTACTTCTTGCCTTGTATCTTGACCGAGATGTCTCATGCCATATTCAATCTCGCAGACTCAACAGGGTCTTTCAGAACTAAGTCCCCCCTCTTCCTGTCACCCAGGCCCCAGACACAAAGTCTCTTACCTGGGTCTGTGCACAGACTTATATAACTTCTCTTATCTCAGCCTTTTTTGATTTTATGGTCCGGACCTTTCCCTGCTTGTCTGTTCCAATTTCTACTTCCTTCGAATCTGGTGACGGGGAGAGACCTCCAACCCTCCCGCACTGAAGGCCACCATAAAACTTTGGTGGGACATCCTGACAATTAGAGAAGGGGCTTGAGGGTCTATCCTGTGATCCTGGATAAGCCCCCAATTGAGTGGGATGGTGACCACTTACACAAAATAAAAGTTCTGATGACAGAGAATTGGACTAGAAGCAGCAGTAATTTCTTTCTTTCTCATGAGAAAGGGCACATGCCCAGGCTAAGGAAAACAGTGTGAGAACAAAGAACATATTTTGACCCTGATGCAATGTCCCAGGTCCCTCCCTCCCTGCTTCACCCAGTTCCCTATTGGCTGGGGATTAAGGGCTTACAATCTTAAGCACAAAAACTAACCCAGTCATGGAGCAACACCCTTACTAATGTGGGTTTTGGGGAGATGAGCTACAAGTGAGGAGGGGGTGTAGGAATGTGGGATTTAACTTGTTGTGATTAGGATTTAAGCAAGAATGTGGGAAGGTTAGATAGGACCCAGACAGAATTGTGGGAGGGTGAGGCAGATGGGGATTTAGGGAATTCAGTTTGAGAAGAGTCCACCTTTGTTCTATTTCTCTCAAGCCCTCTCTTTTTTTTAATGCTATTTTTGCATGATCATTGTATATGCCAGTGACATTGTGATCTGTAAGTCTAAAGCCTGAGCGCTAGATATCAAGAGAATACATGCTTTCCACTTCCGTCTCCATGCCGAGTTATTTTAAATCAACCTCTTGAAGGAAGAAAAAAATAACTGCTGTTAACATCTAGTTTGCTTAGCTCCGCATAATTTAAAAATTAGTTTGTCACCTTTCATACTGAATTTGTATTTTCTCATTTCATTTCATTGTTATCCAGCCCCTCCTTTTCTACACTGGAAGTGCTTCCTACTGATGCCGAATTATTTTTTGCTTATATTAATGAACTTTCTAAGATAATGTGTTGTCTAAATTCTTTCTAATCATTAATAAAGAAATGACCTTGTTTTTCTTTCTCAAAAAATAAGAAAAAACATGCTGGAGGATAAGCAAACCAGACATGGACAAGAGGCTGAAGCAAGTTCTAGAAGAGATGTGTAATGTTTTGGTTTTGTTGTTTAAAGAAAGAGGATCCTCCCTCACTCTTTGTCTTCTTGCAGCTGCCCCCTCTCATCAGATTTACATATGCAATGTGAGTTTATTCCTTAATCCAAGTCATTTGTTTCCTCTGTTAGAGATTTCTCTAGCTTTCTTTGCTACAGAGGATGCCCCTTCTTGTTTTCTATGATTATTGTGGATGTTAACTACTAAAAATGTCTGTAGATTTTGTTGGTAGAGGGCTCTCTAGAAATGCAGACTCTCAGACCCAAACCAAAACCCACTGAATCAGAATCCATATTGTAACAGCACCTCCCATGATCTGTGTGAGCATTTAGAAGGAGAGGCCTGGTCTAGCCCTTGCCCTGTAGGGTTTGGTTGTGAATTTTCCTGACCCCTCAGTCTAGTCTGCTTCCAGCCCTCAAGTCCAAGAATGAAACTTCCTGTCTCCCCACTCTGTGCCTGATTCTTCAGGAATTGTGTGGTTGAGGCTTCCCATGGGCCTCCTTTACTCTCCTACCCTCTACCAGAGGAGGGTCTAGTCATGCAAATTTGCTTCCATCCTCTGACTGTCCAGGTACCCCCTGAGACTTGATGCTGGAGCTCAGCTCACACAGGCCCAGGAGGGTGAAGGCTTGTTTGTCAATGGACAGAGTCTTCAGAGGAAACAGCTTCTGAGACCACAGAAAGGTCTTTGCTCAAGGGAGGCCAAAGAGGATGCAGCTGTTGAAATCCCCATCAGTGATCAGAGGGCCCAGACACTCAGGTTTTACCCCTTTGAGTAAATGGTCCTTCAGGCCCCACAGTGCAATAAACACAGCCAGTCCCACAGTGTTCCCTGCTGGTCACTGGACATACATTACCATTGCTGAAGGACCTCAGTGCCTAGCTGCTTATTTCCCCCTCACCAGGTCACTGTCTATGTCTGAACAAGGATGGCCTGACTGACTTTTGTTATTCTGAAACATTGTATTTTATTACTAACAGTTTCTCACTCCCTGAAGGCTTCTTCCAGTTTCAAGATGTATATAAACTACAACCTAAGGAATTACCACCATCAGAGAAGATTCTGAAAAAAGCCAATACACACATTTTCCATCAGATCAGGCATCAGACAAAGGTTTTTCTGGGCTGGTTTGATCATAGTGGAAGCCTCTTCATGGAAGCTGTGTGAAGGGGTATTTTCCAGGGAGGAAAATTGCACAATTAGTTGTTCTAAAGATGGCAATTCAGCAAATGTTCAAAAAGATAAACAAACCTTTTAGAAGTTAAATAGGAATTTCATTCACTTCAGTGATTTGGGAGAAACTAACAGCTCTGTTAGAGTTAACAATTACCAGCAAATAGCGTAACAGTGTTTTTAATTGTATGAAGTCTTCCATTATTTCCCTAAGTAAACTTTGTATTTTTATGCATATTTATAATGTACATTTCAAGTCAGGATTTTGTCTTAGATGTCATATGATTTGTTCATATTGCAAACAGACTTTTTTTGGTTTGAACTCTCATGTTTATTTTAAGTTTCATAGGAATCTAAGTATATGTTTTAAGGTCACACTGTATATGCAGAGGTGTTTAATACCTGGGCAGGTGAAGGTGGAAATCATCCATGGATCTCCACACGCAACATCCTCACCTACATGAGGTCTCCACATGGCTCCCAAGACTCATGGGGAATTTTTTTGTAAATATTCTAGCACACGATCTAACTCCAGTTCTCTTTATGGTATTTAGGGAGAACATTCATTGATCAAGGTCCCCACAGGCTTACATGTCATGGCTCATCCATTCTTGGTACCAAGTCACACAGTCACCAATATCAACTGGTCACAGCACTTAAGGTCTCATCAGTGACCACAGGAAGCTCAACCTAGAGCAGCATGGGGGGTTTCCCACCAATGCGCACCCACTGCACAGACCAATCCCAGGGCACACATTTTACTCCCCAAAGGTCTAAGTTTCATGCTTTTATCCATTCTTAGTACCAAGTCACACGGTCACCAGCATCATTTGCTTCTACTCTGGGAGAAGCCCGATGCTCAGCCTCAGTGTGACAAGGTGAAGGCTTGTCCTGGAGGAGGGATCAGACATGAAATAAATATTCCAAGCTCCAAGGCTAACTGGACATGCAGGGAAGTTGAAAGTGGGGAAAAAAATTGAGACTCTGGACATTTTAGAATAATAATTTCTGGCAGTAGTACCTCCTTTTCTATATTTAAAGTAAGGGGAGGATTTAAATATATAGAGACCCCTGAGCTCTGCTGAGGTAGATGTGCCCCACCTCTCTCTTATCGCCTGAACACCCAGTGAGAGGGACCTGCATACAAGTAGGCTCATCTTCCCCTGGCCAGCCCACCACTGCCTCAGCCTTGTGTGTGGCCCCAGTGGATGGTGTCATTGTTGTGAGGGCATGTCCTGGTCTGGGCTTGGCTGAGGCAACCCAGGAACCCAGAGAGGACTCAGCTGTGAGACCCAGTGAACAATGAGCCAAGGCCAGGTGATAAGGGTTTGTTTTCTCAGTTGATCCTCAGTGGATGGGTCATAGCTTCCCCAGCTGCCCAAGCCCAGCTCCATCATGTCTCTGTCCACATGACCAGTGACCCTGACAAAGGCTCCAGCCTTTTCCATCCAAGACTGATCTTTGCCCATGACCTTGTTTCAAACTTTGCTATTTAGGGATTTAAATGAGAAGTTCACACCATTTTATAAGGAACCCTCTGGGGACAGCTTCTCTCACACTAACTGTTCATGGATTAGAAAAATACATACCTGACAACTGGATCATTTCAGGCATGAACTCATGTCCAGGCTGTTCACAAAGCCAGGGGTCCCTCTTCCTTCTTTATTTGACACATGATTGGGAGATAGGGACAGAGTGGAAGGCTTGAGGAAAATAAACTGGCTGGTAGTGAGGTTTATTAGATTCAGTGAAAAATGAGGACAACCCCAGGAAGTAGAAGAAGGAATTAGTGGTTGAAAAAGGAGAATCAGGTGAGAGGCAAGATGGTGTCAGTTTAGGAGGGTACTCACTGACTGGCTCTCTGAAGATGGCTGGTTTAGGACAGGGCCCTACTCGGGAGTCTGTGCTGTGGGTGCGCGGACTGAGAAACTTGGGGACATCTTCTGGAGGCAGCTTGACAGCGTGGATTGCTTGGTAGAGATTCATGAGTTTTAACCCCACCTGTGGTGGTTAACACAGACAGCTGAGTCCCACCCTCAGGGAAAAAGGCTGGTTTGAGCCACAACTCCCGCTGGCAACCCAGTGAGAAGGAGCGTTCTCCAAGAGTGGGAGGGTTCTGGCGAAGGGTTGAGAGGGGTTTCCTTTCTGTGGATTTGGCTGTCTGGAACCCCTTGCAGCTTTGGAGAACAAAATAGCTGGCTTGAATCAGCACCAGGAAGAGTGGAGTGGTGAATCTGCTGAGGAAGTTGATTTACCTAGCTGCCCAGGGATATGCTCCAACTCCTGCAGGCAACTCAGTGAGAGGGAGCATTCTCCAAGAGTGGGAAGGTTCTCACAGAAGGTGGAGAGGAGTTTGCTTTCTAAGGATTTGGCTGCCTGGACCCCCTCATAGATTTGGGGAACAGATAAGCTGTCTTGAAGCAGTGCCAGACTGAGTGAAGAGGGGAATCTACTAAGGAAGCCTGATTTACCCAGCAGCCCGGTGTCGCTGAGGCTTGGCTCCAGAGGGGGCAGAGTCAGCCAATTTTATCATTCTGCACTGACAAGCATCAGATCTTCAGCTCCCTGGGGAGGCCAGGGAGTGGGAAGTGCTTAATTAGTTTGCAAGAACCTAGTTATGGTGCCCTCGGTGAAAGGGGTGGTCTAGAAGAGGACATCTTTTGGGTCCCTTATTTCACCA
>JAQZBX010065926.1:0-16210 GCA_029593785.1 Cabassous unicinctus
CCAAAGATTGTCAGCAGCTGGTCTTTAGGAAGAAAGCATCACCCTGATGATGTCTTGATTTGGATATTTTCTCCACCTCAAAACTGTAAGCTAATAAATTCCCATTGTTCACGCTGAACCATTTCATAGTATCTGTTTTAAGCAGCCTAGGAAACTAAATCAGGCTACTTCTACATCAAAACCTTATTGAGTTGTGAGGCATAAATACGTTGATGTGTGTGGAGCTCTTAGCACAACACCAGGCACGTCACAATCAATCAGTAATGTGTGTGTGTGTGTGTGTGTTTGTGCTTGTGTTGTGAGGAAAGAGAGAGGACCTGCTAATAAACATAGTAATTTCTTTGGGCAAGGTTCAAAATGTCAAGAATTTATATTCTATCTATGAGAAATCATTACTAAGTTGCAGAGTTTTAAGTTTAAATGATTATAGTCTATGTTATCTTTTTTTTTAAATTCTTTTTTTACTTTTCAATCCTTGAATTCCCATATACAAAGGGAAAAATTTTGAGTAAATGTTCTCTGCTTCTTGAGGGCTGAATTGTTATTTGCACTATTATCATCATGACCATCCTATAACCTTATGTTTGCAGAGATAGCACTTTATATTATTAAAATAGCTTTATATGTTGCATCGAATTTGATTTTTCAAAAAACATTCTGTGAGGTAGGAAGAAAAAAATATTTGTATTGTACTGATAAGCTCCAGGGAGGGTCCAAGTTACCTTAGAACACAGTGATGCTGTGACCAGTGCTGGTTCAGCCTGCCCTATGCTGAATCCTACATAAATAGTTCGGTTTTTCCAAATCCATACTCAGGCACCCACATCAGATCAAATCAAATCAAACCCAACAGGCAACACTCTATTCACAAATGACTTACACACCTACAAATCTCCTTGTTCACACCTCCCCAATTGCCAAAGCCCCTGGCTCTGCTGCTTTCATTCCTTTAGGAAAAAATACTGGTAATTCACAAATCAAGAGCCATTTAACTCCATTAGAATTTAATTTCTCCTTAAAACCAGGGTCTTTTCTTTCCAATCAGATGATCATTTTCCGTAATAGAAATAACTGAGGCAAAATAACATTCAGGTGATTTTGTTTTTAAATTATACCATCATGCTATTACACCTAGAAGGTGCCACATTATTGCAATTTTTTAAAACTTGATTATGTTATGAAGGGCAGTGACCAATTCTGCCTCAATCATTGATTACATCATCACAACACAACAACCTTCTGATATAGGTGTATAGCAGTTTGAGATTATTTATGAATTCCAAAAAGAGAGATTATGTTTGTAAACTGGTCTGTTCCTCTGGGTGTGATACCCTTTGACTGTATTAGATTCGGCTAAGATGTCTGATTAAATTATGTTAAGATTAGGGCTTTGATTCAACCACGTCATTAGAGTGCAACTCAGTGCTGAGTCCCAGCCCCCTTGGTGGGCTGATAAAACAGACTGTCACACGGAAGCAGACACAGAGAAGAAGAACACAGAGGAAGAGAGACAGCTCCAGCCCAGGAAGAGAGATGAGCCTTATAGTCTACAGCTGACCTTGTGAAGAGACCAGAGCAGCTGAGCCTGGAAAGATACTAGCTCCCGGGAGAGAGATGAGCCTTATGCCAGCCTACAGCTGAGATCAGAAGAAGCTGGGCCCATGGAGCCTTAAGAGGAAGAGAAAGGTTGAACCCTTGCAGACATCGCCCACCATCTTGCTTCAACAGTGGCAACAGAGTTTGGTAAGGAAGTAACTTGGAGTTGGACTCCTTAGGGTCTTGTTATCAGTTAGCTTTTACCCCCAATAAATACCCTTTATAAAAGCCAACAGATTTCTGGTACTTTGCATCAGCACCCTTTTGACTGACTAATACAAGGTGTTATCTGGTTTTTGTTTTTTGTTGTTGTTGTTTCTACAAAAAGCAGGACACTGGTGCTCTGTGGGTTTAAATACCTTATCTCAGGATCACAGATAATCCTGGCAGTAGCATACTCAAAGCCAGTCCATAAATGCTGCCCCATGCTTCCTTGGGGGAGATAATCCACGCAGTCATGGATGGAGTCATGACTGATAGTGCAATGGCTCAAGACTTGAACCACAGTGAAACTATAATACCACAAGGTCTTACTTTTGGAAAGGTCTCGCCTCAGGTGATATGCCATGAGATATCTTTCTTTGTTGTGTCCACTGCTGAATCCCATTCCATCAAGACTTGGCAGTAACCAGTAAAGTCATATTTACCCCCTCAATCATTTATTTCCCATATTCTGTGTTGGTACATAGATTTTTGAAACCCCTGAATTACTCTATCTTTACATAAAGTGTGTGGCAGTTTGAAATTATTTTATGAATCCCCAAAAGAGAAAGATTATGTCAGACCCTTTGATTGTATTAAATTTGTTGAGAATTGTTTGATTAGATTGCTTGTTAAGATCACTTTAGGGCTTTTGATTGGACTACATTAGTGAGGTATGAGCCAGCTTGTGTCTCTGCCCTCTTGCTGGGTCTGATATAAATGGAGACACAGAGAGAAGCACACACAGTCACAGATAAAGCAAGCTGCCATATTTGATCGGCATGTGAGAGAAAGGACAACAGGTTCACCCACAGCTGAGCTGCAAGGAGAGAAGCCACAAGGAGGCTCAAAGAGCTGAGGCCCAGGGAAAGAAGAGCCATATGCCTGATAGCTTACAGCTGAACTCAGGTAGAAAGGAGAGCTGCCACGACTTTGAGAGGAGGCCTAGTAAGAGACAAGCCCTATGCCAGCTACAGAAAGGCGGAAATCTCGGCAGAAACTGGCAGCCATCTTGCTTCAACACATGGCAGCTGACTTTGGTAAGAAAGCACCTCTTATGTGCCTTGAATTGGACTTTCCATTGCTTTGGAACTGTAAGCTTTTACCCCAAATAAATTCTCTTTATAACAGCCAACCCATTTCTGGTACTTTGCATTGGCAGCCCTTTGGCAAACTAAAACAAAGTGCAACTTTATGGGTTGTGTGCTTTGAAATACCAAGTGATATTAATACCACTGGAAGAATCATGCTGAGGGTAAGAATCATACTGAAGGCAGAGTAGAAGTGGTGAAATAAATATAACATTAGAAAGAAGACTGTTAAAGACCAACCTAGCAGGAGATAGGATATACCATTTCACTGCCTATATTCCTGAACCTCTGCTTCTCTTGATGTTTGGTTATAATTCCACCCACACAAGCTTCTTGGGCAATTTTTAGCTTGCACCTACAAGAGCAGAGAGAATAATAACCCAGGGTCTGGATTAGAATCAAGAGATTCTGATTAATAATGACAGAGTATTACTATTACAAAGATGCTTTTATCTGAAGTTAAGTGCTAGAGAGTGTTGCAAATTAAAGGTACTGGAAAAGACTAATTTTTAATGGTTAATTTTCCATTACTCAGAACATTAGAAATATGTCATATTTATAGAATGATACATTAAGAGCAAACACACACTCACATAAATGCCATCTATTGGGGAAAAGTCTCCAAATACATTGTCTACATTCCTTCCTGCAGTTCTACAGTGTTATGTACCATTTCATCAAAATTCTTCCTTCTCATTATTTTTAGCTCTTGACAATTGTTCTGCTCAATTAACTCAATTAATTTTGGATGACTGCCAGTTATATTTGCAAAAACAGGGCACTTTATTAACTCTTGTAAATGTCAAAAGATAACAGAAGCACTGGAGGACTGATAATTAACTGCATCTTTTATTTTCTAGCCTATAAATGGAATTTAGTTCTTGTTAGATTGCAAGTGGTTGTCAATGTGTGGACAGCACTGTCCACCAATGTCTGTATGCACCCACAAGGGACATACATGAATCATCGTTAAGCGGACTCCTTCATTACCCTTAACGTAGTATGCCAAATATTGATGTTTTATCACAAACTATTAATGAGAAAATTTTAAGATCCTTGAAGGAAGATTTTTTTTTTAAATTTGTTTTCACTACTGCATTTCCACAAACTAGAAAAGCATTCAGTATATAGTAAGTGTTCAATAAATATTTGTTGGAAAGATGAATCATTACTATGAGTCCTGCTTTTGAGAGAATATTCATATATTTCTAGGCCTCCAACACCACATATCAGAAGATAGTAATGGAAAGTAAATATTTATTATCTGATGAATGATGATTATGATGATGATGTTAACAAACATGATTGATTGTTAGAAAGTAATTTATTTGTCAAGCCTGAAAATAAAATCACATAATAGAAAATGAATTTCTTGTTTTTTTTTTTTTTGATTCTTAATATTCCTTAAGTCACAGAAATCATGGAAAAGACTGAATTTGTTACCCTAGGCATTTCATTTAAAAATAATTGTTTCTCTTTCTCTTACAACAAAGTATTATAAGTCTCAGAACAGATATATCTTTACTATCTTTAATGAAATGATGATGTTTACTCAAATTTCAGTAAATAAATAGGATTTTTGTCACACTAGCATTACTTGGTAGTCTCTGCAAGGATCTGAAGTTGAAATGGCCATGGAAATAAAACACGTCTCATCCAAGAAATGGACGGTTATGGGAATGGTTGGTTGGAAGTGTTTACTTTTTGTAGCAGCCACTGTCGGTCTCCATCCATATCCTCCCACCCTCACTTCCTGCTGCCCTACAGTATTTCTTTCCTGAGCTCTTTCACTGACTTCTGCAGAGCAGGCTGTGATTTCTGGGGAGTTCATTAAGGTGCCCCTAGAGTAGCCCACAAACAATGCCTGATGGGAGTTCATGTATAAATACCCCAGATCTCTCACTCCTTGGAGGGGACAACTGTGGGCTGCATGTCTTATACTGGCTCCCAGAGCTCCCCAGAGTGATAAAGCTCAGTTTACCCATAATGGTAGCTTGCTCTGCAAAGCACCTTTAATTTGTTGCCTTCCCTTCCCTTCCTCACTTCCTTTATTTCCCTGCTGGTGTTTACCGTCAAGATAAAATACTTTCACTCAAATCTTTGTCTCCAGGTTTGCTATGAAGATAGGGACCCCAAACTAAGACAGCTGTCCCAAGTTTTTCAGTCAAGAGGAAAAAAAAAAATTATTTTTAAATGTTCCATTAAAGCTATCTCTTAAAGATGTTTTGAATTATAATGTTGCCCTGCAAGTGATGTTTCTCCTCTGTGGTTACATCAGTACTTCTCAACTATGGGATGTGCGTGTGTGGCTATTGCCTTCCCATGGAACAGTTGGCAATGAGTGGAGACAGTTTTGGTTATCATGACTTGGGAGAGGGATTTCCACTGGTATGGAGAGCATAGAAGCCAGTGATGCTGCTAAATGTCTTACAATGTAAAGGACAGTTCCGCCAACAAAGAATTATTTGTCCCAAAATATTGATAATGCTGCAGTTGCAAAACCATAGGATAGAACATTTTTGTGTTTAAGTAATCCTTGTATGCCCCAATGTCATGAAGATATTCTCCTGTGTTTTCTTGGAGAAGCATTATTTATTTATCTTCTTTGTTTTATTTAGGAGTGATTCATTTTGAATTTACTTTTGTATATAGTGTAAAGTAAGGTCAAGGTTCATTTTTTCCCCTACCTAGATATACAATTGCTTCATTGAAGATACTGTCTTCACACTGAATTGCAGTAGTTCCTTTGTTGTAAGTCAAGTGATATATAAGTTGGCTTGGTTTCAGTCCTTTTTATTCCATTCCACTGGTCTTTTTGTCTTTTCTTGTGCCAATACCCTACTTCCTTAACCTCTGAAATTCTATATTAAGTATTAATATCCAGTAGTGTAATTCCTCCAACTTTGCCCTTTTTCAAAATTTCTTGGCTAGTTTTGATCATTTGCATTTCTACTTAAATTTTAGAATGAGCTTGTTCAAATAATTTTTAAAGGATTTTGACAGGGGTTGTATTGAATCTATAGATCAATTTAGGTAATTTTGGTATCTCAACAATATTGTGTCTTCTAGTTCATGAACCTGGTATATCTCTATTTTTCATTTGTGCCCTCTATAATTTCTCTCAGCAATGTTTCATATTTTTTAAATTTAGAAATCTTAGACATCTCTTGTTAGATATAGTTCTATCTATGTGATGATTTTTTATTCTATTGGAAATGGTTTTAGTGTTTCATTTTCTGCTTGTTTGTCAATAGTGTCTTAAATACAACTGCTTTTTATATTTAATATTTATCTACTGATATGACTAAATTAGCTTATTAATTCTAATAATTTATTTATAAATTATTTTTTGTTTTGTGGGTTCCCCAGAAAAACATGTTTTTGAATCTAACCCATTCCTGTGGGTGTGAACCCATTGTAAGTAGAATCTTTTGATGAGTTTACTTCAATTAGGGTATAGCCTACTTCAATCAGGATGATTTTTTTTTTTTACCGGGAGGTCCCGGGGATCGAACCCAGGTTCCTCCATATGGGAGATGGACGCCCAACCATTTGAGCCACATCTGCCCCCCCCAATCAGGATGATCTTAATCCCCAATCAGGATGATCTTAATCCTTAATCCAATCAGGATGATTCCAATCCTTAATGTCTGGAGTGAAATGCAGACAAACAGAGAGAAAGCCACAGGAAGCAAGAAGCTGAATATTAACGGAACCTGGAAGAGAAGGGAGAGGCCAGGAGATACCACCATCTTCCTAGCCATGTGACAAGCTAAGGACCAAAGCAGCCAGCCCTAGAACACCACAGTGTTCAGGAAGAAAGCATTGCCTTTATGATGCCTTGGCTTGGATTTTTCCCTGCCTCAAACTGTAAGCGAATAAATTCCCATTGTTTAAGCCAACTCATTGCATTGCATTTGCTTTGGCAGCTTTGATACCAGAAAATTCAGGTGCCAAAAATTGCAAATGCCAAAAATGTGGAAATGTCTTTGGAATTGGGTAATGGGTAGAGGCTGGAAGAATTGTGGGGCACTTGATAGAAAAAGCCCATATAGCTTTAAAGAGACTTTTGGTAGAAATATGGATGCAAAAGGTACTTCCAATGAGGCCTTAAAAGAAAATGATGAATGCATTATTGGAAACTGAAGGAAAGGTGATCCTTGTTTTAAAGCATCAGAGAACTTGGGAGAATTGAGTTCTGATGTCAGATAGAAGGCAGAACTTGAAAGCGATGAGCTTGGATATTTAGCTAAGGAGCTCTCCAAACTAAATGTGGAAAGTGCAGCCTGTTTTCTCCTTGTAGCTTATAATGAAATGAGAAAGGAAAGGGATAAGCTGAAAACTGAACTCTTGAGCACAATGAAACCAGAAATTGATGGTTTGGAAAATTCTGAGCCTATCTAGGCAGGGTGCTCTTAGATACCATTTCAGGGGAAGTCAGGATTGGAAATGCAGTTATGCAGGAAGGATTTGTGGAAAGTCCTTCTGTCTGGTGGCTAGGACCCCTGTGAACTACATGCAAAACCAACAAGTTTTTTTGTGAGATTTGTATGAGTAGAACCACTGCCAGTCCAGATTAAAAGGGACAGAGAAGGGACAAATTGAAGGAAGGATGGTTTTAAAGGCAGAACCATGGAAGCTGAGGTCTGGACCGAAGACATCTCCTCAGGCTCAGAGAGTGGGCACACCTATGTTTGTGGAAAGGGTGAATCTGTCCCAGAGCTTGAGGAGGGCAGACCTTCCAGGCTGTTGTTCAGGAAGAGTGCTGCCATCCCAGTTTTCAGAGAGGGTAGGGCCTGTGCCCTGGGATTTGCAGGGAGCCTGGCTGCCATCCAATGCTCAGAGAGGGTGGAGCCTTCACCCCAGTGTTTGGGGAGAGCATGGCTGCTGCACAAGCACTGGGAAAGGATGGGGCTGCTGCTTCATCAGGGCTGGAGGACAAAACACTTTCCCTAGATGACCCTCAGACCTTGAAATCTAAAGGAGTATGTTCTGCAGGATTTCAGAATTGTTTGAGATCTATGACCCTTGTGTTCCTTCCAATTTCTCCCTTCTGGAATGGAAATGTTTATCCTATGCCTGTCCATCCATTGCAATATTGGAAGCAGATAACTTGTTTCACAGGTCCACAGACAGAGAGGAATTGTACCCCAGGACAGACCACACTATAACCTGTTTTGATGAGACTTTGTGCTAAGCATTGTTACTGAAATGACTTGAGGCTTTTGGGATATTGTGATAGAATGAAGGTATTTTGCATATAGAAAGAACATGTCTTTTTGGTGTCTAGAGGGTGGAGTGTGGTGGTTTGAAGCTATATGTAACCTAGAAAAACATGTTTTTAAATCTAATCCATTCCTGTGGGTGTGAAACCTTTCCATGAGGTTATTTCAGTTAAGGTGTGGCCTACCTCAGTCAGGATGGGTCTTAATCCTATTATTGGAATCCTTTATAAGCAGATGAAATTCAGACAGAGAGAAAGCCACAGGAAGCAAGAAGCTTAATATTAACGGAACCCAGAAGAGAAGGGAGAGACCAGGAGATGCTGCCATGTGACAAGCTAAGGACCAAAGATCACCAGCAGCCAGCCCCAGAAAGCTAGTCTTCAGGAAGACAGCATTGCCTTGGTGACACCTGGATTTGGACTTTTTTTCCCAGTCTCAAACCATAAGTAAATAAATTCCCATTGTTTAAGCCTACCCATTACATGGTATTTGCTTTAGCAGTCTAGGAAACTAAAACAACTATCATGTCATCTGAGAATAATGAGAGTCTTACTTTTTCATTTCTGTGATAGTAGGGTTTTCCAGAGACAAAGAATGGACAGGTTCTATGTATTAAGAGATTTATTATAGGAATTGGCTCACACAACCATGGGGACAGGCAAATCCAAACTCGGTAGGACAGGTTGCAAGTTTGAAACTCCAAAAAAAGAGAAGCTGATTTCCCAGGAGAAGCTGGCTGGCTGAAGATGAGGCAGGAATTTTTCTTTCTGACGTCTGAAATCATCCGTTCTGGCTTTTAAGACCTCTAACTAATTGGATGAGGAAATTTCCCTCATTGTTGAGGGCAGTCTCATTTGTTGATTGTGGATTCAATCAGCTGTAGATGCATTTAGATATTGTATTTTTTAGTTCTAGAATGTCCATTTGATTATTAGATTCTAATTCTCTGTAGCAATTCTCATTTTTTCCTCATTTTTTCCCATATTTTCCTCTATTTTCTTTAACGTACTCATCATTGTTAATTTGAAGTCCAAAATCTTTCTCATCTTTGGGTCTACTTCCATTTTCTGATTTTTCCTATTGATTATCGGTTTACATTTTTCTGTTTGCATGCCTGGTAATTTGTACCACATGCTGGATATAGAGGCTCTATAGTTCATGCTTTTTTTCACTAGAAAGGGCTTGCCACTTTTTCTGTTAGACAGATAGAATGATTAGTTGATAATCTCAATCTAGTTAGGGATTGAGATGGTTTGGGGCTTGGTTTTAGACTTAGTAAAACTCAGTTGGCATCTGGCTCTTCCCTGTTCCTTGGATGTAATTGAGAGCTGGCAGATGTCTCTCCTTGGTTCTGAAACACTCCAGGGAAGTCAGTTCTGCCTTTCAGAGGTTTGAATTTAGTGATTACCCTCTCATTCATCATACATTAAAAATCAAGGAAGTGGATATGGCTCAAGTGATTGAGCTCCTGTCTACCACATGGGAGGTCTTGGGTTCAGTTCCCGGTGGTTCCTGGAGAAGATGAGCAAGACAGAGCTGGCACGATGGGCAGGCACAGTGAGCTGATGCAACAAGGTGACACAACAAGGAGACACAAAGAGGAAAGACAATGAGAGACACAACAAAGCAGGTAGCTGTGGTGGCTCAAGTGATTGAGTGCCTCTCTCCCACACGGGAGGTCCCAGGTTCAGTTCCTGGTGCCTCCTAAAGAGAAGAAAAGCATACACAGAGAGCACACAGCGAGTGCAAACAAGGGGGGGGCGGGGAATAAATAAATCTTTAAAAAGCATCAGGCAAATATCTACAAGGGAGATTGGCTGTGTATTTATTGTAGGACCCCCTTCTTCTAGTGCGACTTTATCTTCTAAGCATCCAGAATGAAAAATTAACTCTCCCTTTAATTATATTTGGCCCAGCCCCACACCTTCTGCACTGCTCCAGATCTCAAAAAATGTTCCGTGGGAAACATCAGGTATTTGTTGTAGCTCCTATGGGTTCCAAAATTTTATCTTAGCCCACATGATTGTTAGAAAACACTGGTTTTTCTTTCCTCTAGTAGAGTTGAAATGTCTGGGTCAAGTCCAATGTTCCACCTACACATAGAATCAGAGAAGAAAGCAGCAGTGATTGTCAGCTCACCAAAAAAGCTCTTCCTTCTCTTCAATTTTAGGTTATTTTGTCCTGTTGCTTCCACAGCCCTTTAATGTCTTTGAGAATTTGGTTTACAATAATTTATTCATTCTTATTTTCTAATTGTTGCAACGGGACTTTGATCTGCTATAACTTATACATCCTATTTGTATATGGAAGAACATGTGCTGTTTTTTTATTATACTTTTATTTTTTTTATTTTATTTTACTTTTCATTTTTTTCATTTTACCGGGAGGTCCCGGGGATCGAGCCCAGGTCCCTCCATATGGGAGACAGATGCCCAACCATTTGAGCCACATCCACCCCCTTTATTTCACTTTTAAATAATAGTTCTAAAGCTATTATAGTTTTAAAATGAAAAGGCTATGTCTTCTTTCTAAATTAATGGGCATTTTCAGGAAAGTTTAAAAATTAGGAAGTTTATTCTGGAGAATTCTATATGGAGAAAAAGGCCTTGATGATTATATGCTCATGGATAAAAATGGAAAAACATGAAGTCATATGTAGGAATATTTTCAACTATCCTGCTTTTTTCTATGATTGGCTAAATTATCTGGATTGTAATATAAATATTATTCTTATCTAAATGATGTCCATAGTAATGTAGATATAATTACCATGGCAATTTAGTGGATGAGTTAACTGTGTCTCCTTTTTAGACACAGTACCATTAAAAATGGAGAAAAAAGGGAGGTGGTTGTGGCTCAAATGGTTGGGTGTCTGTCTCCCATACAGAGGGACCTGGGTTCGATCCCCGGGACCTCCCGGTAAAAATGAAAAAAAAAGGGAGAAAAAAACCCATCAAATCCTTGTGTTCAAAATGAAAAGCTTCTTTAGGGACATTATATCATTACCCAGAGAATCATTTTAGAGCGTTTATATGGTGTGGGTGCAGTTTGAGGAATATAATTAAATAGTCCTGTTAAAACTATTTGAAGAGACTTCTTTCTTCCCATAAATTTTTATACTACAAATGCTCTCTTAATTTTTTTGCCATTTGATACATGGCTAAAACAATATGAGTCTTAAAGAAGAGAAGAGTTGTTTCACTTACCTATGTCCCTTCTGATAACGCAGAGTTGAACTATCAAAATAGACTCTCTTGAAACATAGCTCTTAACCAGCACCAAACTTGATTAATGATTTAAAGGATTAGGGTCACACTAAGAACAAATAAAAGTATTTTCTTTTCATGGAGAAGTCTGAGACCATCTGGCACAGACCATCTGACCAAAATGATCTTATTCTCCTGCATTAGGATGAGCTTTGGTTTGGGATTTAACAGACAAGGTTTTTTCTAAGCAATGTTTGCAGAGACAGAATTCAAACAAAGGGACTAATTTTGGTTATGGAACATCTCTGCCTCATACCCTATTGAGTAATTGCTTCCCCGATCATCCCCATTTCCAGTAAGCCATAGCCCCCATAAATCTGTAAATTCTAAGTTTATTTAAAATAAGCAACCAATACAGTTAAGATATATCCAGCTAATTTTTTTTTTTGTTTTTATTTTTTTATTAATATGGTCTCTCCATTATCTTTCCACTCCTAGTAAGTACCATTAGTATCGGTACTAGTATGTCTGGTCATTAGCATCTGTGTAGAAAAAGGTCAGCTCAGCAGGCCTGGGTTGCTCAAACCCTGTACATTCTCCAAAAGGCCTGTGTTCAGTGCTGGCCTGTTAAAGATATCAAAAATTCTCTGCTACTGCAAAGACTGCCCAGGCACTCAATCCAATTCAATTCTGACTCTAACTACCTGGAGTTAGGCCACACTCCACAGGTAAAGGGCAATCCTCTACAAGATTGTCCTTAAGATACCAGTAGCAGGTTTGGGGGCCCAGACCACCCATACTTCTGACCTACTGGTTACAAATTCGGGTGTTCCCACCACCCCCTTGGGTTCGCTTATTCACTACAATGATTCACAGAATTAATTGAAAGTGCTATACTTAAGATTATGGTTTTATTATAGTAAAAGGATACAAATAAGAAGAACCAAAAGAAGAGACACATAGGGCAATATCTGAGAGGGTTTCAAACGCAAGCTTCCATGTCCTCTCCATGTGGAGTCAGAATGCATCACCATCCTGACACAGCAGTGATAGATTTTCTCGATCATACAAACTCACTGCAGCTTCAAATGTCCCGAGTTTATATGGGATTCATTGCAGAGGCATAAATAACGGAATCAATGTCCACGAGGTTGAACCAATCTACAACCTCTCTCCCCTCTCAGAGGTTGGGGATGTGGGCCAGGATGACATGTACTTCAGAGACCCAACCTCTAATCACATGGTTGGTGTTTTAGTTTGCTAAAGCTGCCAATGCAAAATAGCAGAAATGGGTTGACTTTTATAAAGGGTATTTATTAGGGTAAAAACTTAGAGTTCTGAAGCTGTGAAAATGTCCAAATCAAGGCATCATCAGACATGCTTTCTCACCAAAGATCAGCTGCTGGTCACATCCTGGGCTCCTGCCAGGTGGCAAAGCAAAATGGTGGCCCTCTGTCAGCCTTTTCTTCCAGTCTGCTTTCTCCTGGAGCTCAGCTGTGGGCGATCAAGCCCATGGCAGGGCTTGTCTCTTCAGCTTTGAAATTCTCCGTGGGCCTAGCCTCTCAGGGGCCTCTTTCCACGCCTCTGTGCTGTGCTGATTTAGAGCATATACCACCTCTGGCTTCCAGGACCTCCCTCAGCCCTTTAGGGCTTTTGTGTCTTTTTGCAACTGCAGGAGATCCTCTCTCACATGATAGGATCAAAATGGCAGCTGTCTTTCTGTGTATTTCTGCTTCCAGTTCTTAGTTTATTTAAGACTCCAGAAGAGGGTGGAGACCTAACCTGGGTCACACCTCACTGAGGTGTGTATTCCAATCAAAGGTCCCAAAGTGATCTAATCAAAAGTGACCTCCTCAAAGTTCCCTTAACTGAATCTAATGCAATCAATGAGTTTTACACTCACAGGAATGGATTGGTTTTAAGAACATGATATTCTGGGGTTCTCAAAAGAACTTCAAACCATCACAGTTGGTCTTTCTGATGGGCCAGCCCGTGCCCTAAGACTGCAGGCATGGTTGGCTCCTTCCTGTCATCTCCTCTGCTAGCATATGAACTCTCAGGGTGATCCTGGGCTCACTATGAAGAACAAAAAACACTCACCAGTGGAAATTCCAAAGATTCAGAAGTTGCTTCCCTAGGAATTGAGGACAGGGCCCTTGGTCAGCTCCTGGGAAAAGAGCTCTGAGGCCTTGGGATATTCTACCACTTACATTTGGGGGAATTTGGACATTACTATTTAGAATTCAATAGTGTTTTTGTATGCCTGAGGTCTTTGGCCATGCGGTACCAATTTCACCAGTTAATTTGTGCTAGCAATGTGATTTATGGTAAACACCTGTTTTTAGATTCCTGAAGCTTTGGGACATGCTGTTTCAGCTTAATTAGACAGCTTACAGTAACAATGTGATTTATGGTAAATGCCTGTTTTTGCTCTGGTGTGAGCGTGGAGGAGGAGTGGCTGGATCCTGAGTAGAAAAAGGTCAGTCAAGCAGGTGCTGCAGACTTGGGTGACTGACTTGCAGTAAAAATCCTGGACACCAAGGCTTGGTAAGATTCCTTGGTTGGTAGCATTTCTCAACAGTGGTCATACATCATTGTTGGGAAGCTCAAACACAAAATGTGCAAATCCACTGGGAGAGAACACCTGGAAACTTGTGCCTCATTTCTCCTGAATTTTTCATTTGCCTTTTCCCTTTGCTTATTTTAATCTGTATCCTTTCACTGTAATAAACCATAATTGTTAGGATAACAGCTTCTAGATCCTGTAAATCCTAGTGAATCCTTGAGCCTGAGGATGATTTTGGGGACCACTAACACAGAATGTTCAAAAAGAGGTTTGTTTGATGTTTTTTCTCTTCCCTGATAGAGACAGAGTTCTGCTCCTTCTTTTCTTCCCACCGTGCAAACTGGAACTAAAAATCTCTATGCTGACTTCTTTCCAAAAGAATCTCCTTTATATTGACACTCACCTTGTCTCTGGGGTCTTAAACTTTCATTAATAACCTGATAGAAAATAAATTTTATTTCAATAGGTTCCCAATTTTATCACCTGGAAAATTAAACTCCTCAAAAGTCTCAAGCTATTTCCTTTAGGCATTTGCCCTATTTTGTTTTTGCAGATAATGCTGCCGTTTATAGTTTACTAAAATAAATATCATATCACAGTTGTAATATACCCAGAGGCTAGTGCAGTACTTGTTTATTGCAAACAGAAACAAATATGAATTCTAAATAGAAATGTCCAAATTCCCCCAAATGTAAGTGGTAGAATTGACTTTAGTAGACTTTTTTCTTTGGCAATATGTTGTTAAAATATCCTGAGAAGTACCCGCTAAAATAATCTGCCCAGTTATTAAATTAGTCATCAGTACCTGCCTGAAATGAAAAAAAAAAAAGTGTCTATTTGCTCTTCAATGGGATATTATTATATTACCAGGAATAGCAAGAGCTATTTGAATTTCTCATTTGAACCACTTTTATTAGATGGCTAGCTAAACCTAGTAAAAATAGCCACATTACCCAGATCACTAAGAGCTGGCTTGGAATAAATCATATTAGTGGTTATTTTGGTATTAAGGTTGTTATATTACTTATAACTTTTTAGATAGATCCCACTGATTTATTTTAATTGAGGGGAAATTATCTTAGACCTGGAAAAATTGGGCAATAATTTAAATGTTTTCAAATGAGGTCAGCGAGTTCAATACATAATTGCTAAGAATAGTTTAATTTCAAAAGCCCATTGTATTTTATTGGAAATATCATTTATATGTGTTATGTTCAATTAACCAAGATATTCTTTTTCAGAAGATATTTGATGTCTAGACAGTATTTAACCAGATGCATTTGTATCTTTGAACTTTTTTGTACAAGCATAGAAGTTTTGCTTAAAGGAAAAATAAAAGCAAAATTGATAGTAGATTTCAATAAATATTTGACAAATGTTGGCATCTTAGTTCCAGAATAGAAAGCAACTGATTCTGATACATGAAAGGCAGTAGATCTAGTTTGCCAGCATTAGGCTCATTCATTAATTGTACTCCAACTGTATGAAGGAGGGATACCATGGGATTACACCATGCTCAAATATATAGGAATGTGTATGAATTCTTTGAGGAAACCATTTATATCCTCACACACATTGAGTTTCCTCATGTAATTCACCCACAGATTCTCAGTTCCCACTTATATCTGGACTACTCCTAAATCTGTTTTCTGTAGTCATCTCACTGCTGCTCTCCAATTTCTCATTCTCATCACTTTCAAAATTCTCCCCCATTGCTGCCTATATGTTCTAATGCTACCTGATATGTAAATGAGGAGATTTATTAATATTAGCATCTCTTCCTCTCTCCTCTCCAAGAGTACCTCTTATTTGCCTTCCCATTTTTGCCAACACTATTCCCATTCTTTTGGTCCCCAACACTTACAACAAGGTATTTTTTGAACCCATTATTCCCTTTACCTTCCAATGCCAGTCAGTGACCAAATTCTGTTAATTTTTTTCTTTTAGTTTGTCTCAGCTCTGTTCCTTACTGTGTATTTTTTCTACTTATTTTTATAATGGGGGTTAGGAGCTGCTCTTCCTCCCCAGAACCCTCCATGCTCTCCCACATCTCCCTTCCATTGCACATGCTCTTTTCTCTACCTTGAATGCCCTCTTCAGCATCTTCCGTGGACTCACATCCAGCCTTTCTTCACACTCAGTTCTTATGTTTCCCCTGGAAGTCCTCTCTGGCCCTACAACGCTAAGTGGACTTCCACCGTGAGGACAGGGCAGGATTGTTCTCTTTGAAGCTCCGGTGCCTAGCATAGTAACTGGAGTGTTTAAGCCATTACTACAAATCATCTCTAGCATAGCTCCCTAGTTCCTGTTCCTCCCCCTGGATCT
>JAQZBX010065927.1:0-16207 GCA_029593785.1 Cabassous unicinctus
CTGCTCACCTGGCCGCTCTCACCTGCTCACCTGGCCGCTCTCGCCCTGCTCACCTGGCCGCTCTCGCCCTGCTCACCTGGCCGCTCTCGCCCTGCTCACCTGGCCGCTCTCACCTGCTCACCTGGCCGCTCTCGCCCTGCATCCCACCTGGCTGAGGCTCGCTCCACTGGCAGGGCGGCCCACGCCCTGAGGACACGAGAGGGGGACAGTGGGCCCGTGGGGGCCCTGGTTGCCCCAGCCAGCCCCAGAACCCCACCTGTGGAGAGGGACGAAGCAGCCGAGGAGAAGGGCAGCCTGGAGGAGACGGACGACATTTTACACAATTTAACCCAGAAGCCCAGACGGAGCATCCCGGGGTTAAGCCAGTCAGTTCCTCCTTCCAGAGCTCCCTTCCCAGCTGCACAGCACCAGGGGCTCGCCCTCCCAGGGCTTCCGTTCCGGCCTGGGAAGTGCTACCTCTCGTCCCAGCGCCACCATCGCTGCCCGCCGAGCAGGCTAGGTCAGGGAGCGTGTCTGCTGGGACCCAGGAAGAGCAGGGCGCAGGTCAGGCCAGGGTGGGAAGAGCTCTTCCGACCAAGGAGAGGCCAGTGCCAAATTCCAGGGACAACGGGAAGGGCTCGTGTAGCTGGCGAGTGGGAAGGCTGGAGGTGGTGGTGGCTGCCAGGCTCCGGGCGAAGGGGCTGGCCTCCAAGGGCACAGCAAGGCCGGATGCGTGTCTGAGGGACACAGACAACACGGAACCGGGCGGGAACGGAGGCTGGCGGCCAGCGAGGCACGAGACACTTGGCCACCCCAAACTGTTGGCAGGCTGGCCCCAGCACGGGAGAGAGAAGAGAGAAACGGACCTGTATCTGCCAGGAGTGCAAGACTTCCTTCTGTGGCAGACACGGGGCACGGGGTAGGAAGGCAGGCCCCTGGACACATCTAGGCCCATGGGGGGGCTAAGGAGGGGGGCGGGAGGCCCTGGCTGAGCTGGTGGTCCTCTGCCAGTCACGGCCCACCCGAGCCTGGCTCCCTCTATGGGGGACAGGGAGACTGTGCCGCCCCCAGCCTGATTCTGCTTCCTGATGGCCCCCTGCCAGGCCGCCGGACCCTGTGATGCCACCTTCCTCTGGCAGCGGGACACCTGGCTGAGGGAGGTGCCCCCTCTGCCTTCTAACAGGTCCTAGCAGCGTATTCTTCCAAGCAGTCGCCCAGATGCATGGACCACCCCACCACACACATGCACCAGCACCTCTGCTGACAGGGGCACCCCAGCAATCCCACCGAGTCATGGCCCGTGAATACACTCGCAAGTCATGCCCACCAGGAACCCCCTTGAACAAAGCCGGTGCTCAGGGTCCAGGTGATTCCGCCAACCCACCGCCTCACTATGTCCCTTTCCAGATGAAAAGACCAAGGCTCAGAGTGGACACCTGAATCCAAGTGGAGGGATGCTGTGACGCTGCAAGAGGGCCTTTGTGCCTTGCGCCTTCAGGAAGGAAGCTCCAGGAGGAGCCACGCCAGCCTGACCTCACCAGGCACCCCCTCCCAGGGGCTCTGCTCATCCATCTCCTGGGGAGAGGTGACGGCAGCCATTACGGGGGCACTGGGGGGTGATGGATCTCCGAGCAGCTGCAGTGGCCTTCCCTGATTAACAACCATTGTACCAGGAGGGGGAACAAAAATTGTCTCCTGCACCACGGCAATAATTCTTAAATTTATACACTTCCCTGTGAAGCTACGACTCTGACTCGTGACTGAGTGCAACCTCGGCGTCAGGAGGCATGAATCTTTCCCCGCCACAGCGAGTCGGGACGAGCGGGCAGCAGCTGGAAGACGGCTGCGGCACACTGGCCCCCGCAGAAATTTTCCTCCCTGGCTGGCTGCTGGCAAAGAGGGCGGGGGCCGGAGGGAGCCAGGGCGGGGACGGCTCCCGACAGCCGCTCTCGGGGCAGCCTGCTCCTGCGCCTGCACGTGAGTGGTCCGGGTGGGCGCCGCCACCGAGCTCTTCCAGGCCCCCGTGGGACCCACCTGCTGCTGCAGCCAGTGAGCACAGCACAGGCCTCTTCTCTTTCAGCCCCGACATCGGGGACTGGCTCCTTCCAGAGGCCACAGGGCAATGCCGTGCTCTGCCTTTGCCTGCATTCCTGGGCTCGGGGCCCCTTCCTCCGCCGTGCCCGGCTTCCGTCGTGCTGCCTCCCACTGCTGGCTCTGCCTCTCCTGTCTCCCTCTTTTCAGGACCCCAAGGGGGACACTGGGCCCCCAGGTGGCCCAGGATAATCTCACCTCAAGGCCTTTAACTCAGTCACACCTGCCGAGTGCCCTTTGCGGTGTGAGGAGCCATCCTCACAGATGCTGGGGACGAGGACGCAGGCATCTGGAGGCCACTCCTCAGCCAGCCCGGTCACCTCTGGCACAAGGCTTTCCCCACTGCCCTGGAGCCAGGCCCATCCCCAGCCTCCCCCACCGACGAAGCTCAGCGGAGGGGACAGGGCGCCAGGCTCGGCACCGCCGACCCAAGCGTGACGCGGCTCAGCTGTGGGCCAGCCACACGGTCCCAGTGACTCCCGGAAGCTCCAGGCCCTTGCCCGTAAGGTGGGGGAGACAGTGCCCTGCCAGGGAGGGGGAGCTCCTTGCTTAAGAGCTCAACGAGCTTTTGCTGAGCAGCTACTAGCTCCCGGGCACCGTGCTAGGCTGGGGACCAGAGGCCAGCAGTGGAGCTCACAGGACCCCAGTGTCAGTGACGCTGCCAGGGCAAAGGGCAGCGAGCGGGTGGGGGAGGCGAGCAGAGTGGGCCAGGTGAGGACCGCACCGTGCGAGACGCCGCTCACCCAGGAACCGGGAGCCACGCGCATCTCAGTCCTCCGTCTGCTGCAGATCTGGGCAGCGAGTTGCATGCGCTGGGAAAAATGGCGCCAAGGAGGCTCAGGTCGCCTTTTCCGAGCAGTTCAACCCACAGATCGCTGCCGCGAGTCACAAGTCCGACGTGCGCGGCTGTGGCCTCGGCAGGAAAACCATGGACCACGGTTCTCTCCCCACATGGTGCGTTTACGGAAACAGATGGAATCCCGCCACAGCGCCGGCGCCCAGCAGCTTAGCCTCGATCACTGCTCAGCCCTGGCCTGGCGAGCAGCGGCCCACAGGCCACTCGGGTCGCCCCACCTGAGCGTCAGGGTCAAAACGCAGCTGACCACAGCGCAGAGGGCAGGTCAGGAGCCTGCCGTTCTGAACCGGGCGAGGGATGTGGTCGTGCTGCCCGGGGGGAATCGGCCGAGGGACGACCCAGCCGAGCCCAGCACGTCCCCGGCCCTTTCCAGTCTCCCCGCCCCAGCACTCGGCCGGAACAGGACACAGCGTCGGAGGGGCGACCCCTGACCCCAACAGCAGGTCCAGGCCACAGACCCAGGGGGAGGAGCCCACGGGCAGCACCTGCAGGGGGAGGGGCCCTGCGGCGGGGAGGGCCGCCAGGATCCGCAAGGCCGGCGGGGGCCAGAGCACGCCGGCCCCCGACAAGCACGGCTGGAGGGGCAGCTTCACGGCCAGGCCGGGGGCCGATGCTGGCAAGGCCAGGACGAGCGGTGCCCCCAAGGCCCCCTCCTGAAGTGGCGAGCCCCTGCCCTGGAGGAGCTCAGCAGAGAGGGCGGTGGCTTGAAGGGGTGGTCTGGGGCCCACGTCCGAGAAGGCTGGATGGGGTTGGCGGCTTCAAGCTTTTTATTACAAAGCTCGAGGGCCACCCTCGCTGGGAACCGGGACCGGGAATGTGTGAAATGCCCCCAAAAGCCTCCACATGCAGGGAGCCCAGGCCTCCACCCTCTTCAGTGGCCGGGAATGGCGGCGGCTGCACAGACCAGCATAGGGCGCTGGGGTCACTCACTCCACAGCGGCCACGGAGCCCGGCCCAGCGAGGGCATGGCACACCCGGAGCAGCGGAGCCAGGCCGCCTGGCCCCAGGCCCAATGCCTCCTACCACACAGCGTGGCTGGAAGAATTCCACGTCTCCCATAAGAACCACCTCCAAGACACGGTGCTTCCCGGCAGATGCCCAGACTGTACTTAGGAGACACAGGGGGGTGCCAAGGTTCCAGCCCACTTTTCACTGACTCTCCCGAGAGCTCCTCCCACTTAGGCTGCATCACCAAAGGTATAGAGTATGAAACGTGGGAGGTGCGTGGCAGCCCCCTGGTGGCTCGGGGTACTCTGTGAACAGAGAGGTCCAGGCCACACCTGTGAGCTCTTGGGAATTTCAGGGGCAGGACATGGACTGTTAATAAACAGAAAGCAAGTAAGTGAGCCTGCTGATTCCAGGTGTGGACCGTGCCACGAAGGGAGATAAAGTGAAGAGGTGAAAAGTGGGGGTCACGGGGCGTCTGCCCTGGACACGAGGTGGAAGGCCTCTCCAAGCAGGGGACGGCTGCACATTGCAATGCCACCAACGCACCCTCAGCGTCTCCTACGGGCCTCTGCCTGGCTCGGCTGGACCGTCCCCTCCTCTGCACGGCTGGACCGACCTCCGGCCCAGGGCAGGGCCCCTCCTGGAGCGGCCGGAGCCCCCCACCCCCTGCCCGGCCACAGCAGCCGGCTGACTGCTCTCTCCCCCACGAGACGGGAGTGGCCCTTAGTGGGGCTGATGCCAGCCCCGCGCCCGACCTAGAGCTCACACTTAGACAACGTCTGACGGACGGACAAGCACGTGCACGAGCGAACGGAGCAGGACACACAACTACTGCCCCAAGCTCGCTGCCCCCTGCCAGGAGGGAGGACAGGCCACGAGACCCTCCGCTCTCCTGGTCCCAGGACGCACCCGGGGCAGCTCCAGGACCGGCTCAGACCAGCAGCGGCTGACAGCCCGCACGTGCACCAGCTCATCCTCTCCCAGCTCTGGCGACGCAGGCGTCCGCCGCCCAGCCCTCGCGTCCCTCACACGCCCACCGCACACGCTGGGCGGCGGCAAAAAAACAGACGGCTGTCGTCTCCCAGCTGCGGAGGCCGGAGCTCATGCTCCCTGCCTCCCTCGGCTTCTGGTGCTTGCCGGCAGTGTCCGGCGTCTTCTAGACACGTGCTCCGACGTCTGCCGCATCTCCACGAGGCCGTCTCCCCTCTGTGCAAATGTCCCCTTCTTACAAGGATCCAGTCATACTGGATTAGGCCATAAAACACGACAGAGGAGGGACATGGGCAAGGCCAGCCCGGGCGTCCCTGGGGACGCCTGCCAGCCGCCACCACCTTGCTCATGCTCATCTCGAGGCTGCAGCCTCTCCAAAAGCACATCTCTGCGCCCCCAAAGGGCAGCCGCCCACGGCCGGCACAAAGGGCCAGTGCCTGGATGTCCTGCTGTCACTGTCACCTGAGGGCACAAACGCCGGCACCAGGGCTGAGAGCACTTGGCCGTCAGAGCGGGCAGGGCCCTGGCACCCCATGCCCACCCCATCCCAGGCACCGCCCCTGCACGACCTGGCCAGGGCCCCTCCCCGGCTCCTTGCCCTGCTCTGCCCTCTGAGTCTCCTGAGTCGCGTGGGGGGACAGGCCCTGGGCCTGCGAGAGGCCTGCTGCCCCCCCCACCGCTTCCCAAACAGATGGACCCTTTATCATTTGCTCATTTTATGCTTCCCTAATGATTCGGAAAGAGCCCTGGTAATGGATAATTACGCTCGGCACAGCCGATGGCTGGCAAGTGCCACAAAGGGACAAACGCGCAGAGACGCCATCCAGCCTGCCCTCTCCCAGGTGCGACGGGGAGGTGTGGAGCTAATGGGTGTAAGTGACACGGGGGCGCAGAGTCAACAGCAAGCAGCACCGAGCCAGCTGTCAGCTGCTGCAGAATCACAGTCTCTTAAAAATTAATAAGAACGACAAGAGCCACGCTCGACCGCGTCTCGTCCCATCCCCAACTGAGGCCAACAGGCGGCCGAGCAGGAGGCCGAGCAGGAGGCTGATTTCAGCTCCACTGCAGCAGTTCCCCAGGGAGGCGAGCTGCGGCCTTAGGTAGTGAGCTCCCCGACACAGGAGGCGTGCAATCAGCTGGTGCTGGCACTGCACAAGCCATCACACCGGAAGACTTCCCAGGCCCAGTGCCACCCTGAGGCCCACAGACACCTGACAACTCTCCTCTCACGGCAGAGGAGAGAGGACTGCAAAATGAATGGTAAGCTCTCAGGACCCTAGCTGCAAAACCAAACACACACACACATGTACACACACGCCCACATACACACCTCGACGGAGGCCACCCGGTGAGTGTCCCAGAAGCACGAGTGTGAGCAACGATTCCACGTCGCTGTCTCTGCCACGCTCTGACGCGCTCCGTGCCTGGGCCCAAGCTGTCCCCGGCCCGAGCGCCCTCACTGACCTCCTGGACTCCGCAGAGACGCCGTGGCTGAGCCCACTGCCCTTTTTGGCTCCTGCCACGTTCTGTCCACTGGCCAGAGGGGCAGCTGTCGTGGTGTGAGGCGCGGCCAGGACTCACCGGTGCTCCCAAGCATGCCCGCCGCGTTCCGCCTCCCGGCCTGGCTGCTGGTTGCCCGGCGCATCAGCTTTACGAAAGCCCATCAAGCTGTCCACGGAGGATGGTGCCTCTTTCTGTATAGGTGGGATGCTTCAACGCGACGTTTATTTAAAAAAGAAAACTCCAGCTTTTATTTTGAGCAGAAAAAGAGGGGGGCCATGGCGGGGCGATCTCAGACTGCCCACAGCTCACGGCCGTGCCCCAACGCTCCAGGGCGCCCCTCATCCAGAAGGGCGCGCTCCTCTCGGGTGCGTAAACTCCGCCCGAGAGCCACGGCGACAGCAGCGCCCGGATAATTCTGGCCCTTCCAGAAGTTTCACTCCAGAGGCTCCGAAGGCTCACATCCATACTCATCAAAACGTGTGCATCGTTTCTGAAGCAGTGGCTTCTTCTGCTCCCAGCGCCCTGAGAATCTTCCCAGGCCGTGAGTCCTTCTGGCTCGGGGCGGCCCCACCGTGGGGAATGCATGTGGCACCCAGCGGCCATCTGCTTGGCGCGGCCACCTGCTGGAGCGGAAATGCCTGCGCCGCCTCGGCCGGCCGGCTCTGCGCCCACCTCCCCCTGTGATTTCAAGGTCAGTGCGCTCAGGCGTGCTGTCACATCGATGAGAAACTGCAGCCCAGGAGCCACAGGTTCCCCAGCGGGGGCTTCCCAGAGCTCCTAAATTCCCAAAGACGCCAGCAACCAGTAGGGTTCCCTGTCCCGTTAGCGTCCTAGTTAACCCACACAGCAGCCCCTCGAGGGACACAGCATACTGTCACATCTTACATGCACGGCTGCCCCACGTCCGGAGGTGAGGGGGGTGAGAGGTGACCCCGGCGGTCTCCTCCGGAGGCCGGCACCCCGCCTCTCCTTGCCGTTCCACACCACAGCCGTCCGACAGCTCTGAAACGGGCCCCTGGAAACACGGGGCCAGCTGCCCACAAGCCGCTCGCCACATCTCGTCAGCAGATCGGCGCATGACCCTGCTTTGCGCGTTTCTGAGTGAAGACATCGTGTTTAACAAAGCCTCGCTGATTCGTTAATGTGCATCTCACTCCGCCAAAACCACCCCACCTCCGCCTGGACGGAGCTTTCCTAACACGTTTCTCTCTGGAAGGCACGGCACAGCCTTCTTGCGCTCAGGAACGCCGGCCAGCGCGTCAGCGCATCCGCGCGCTCGAGGACCGTTTTAAACAGCAGCACGGCCAGCAGGGAGCCTGGCACTAGCCCTGATGCCGCAAAGGACACCTGCCTACAGCGCAAGCGCGGAAACGAGGCAGCGCGTCGCCTTGTGCGACCTCAACTGGGAACGTGCGTGTCGGCGGCCCACAGTTTTAGCAGATTCACCGTGAGTGTTGATTTGGGGGTTACAGCTAAATGTCAGCGAGGAGCTGAATTTATAAAGGCAGAACCCAGGGGCACCAGGCACACACTGTCCTCGGGAGGCGCAAGCGGGAGGAAATGCCCGCTCCGTGACCTTCTCCCCGACGTGCCGGGATCGACGCACAGTGGTCCTGGCACAGGCCCGCCCGAAGCGCTCCCCGTTCCCCCTGGGCCGGAAGGAGCCGCTGACACCTGGTCCAGCCTCCACCGCGGTGCCCGAGTGTGACACTGGACTCAGGTTTCCCAAGCTTCAATGAAACTCCTCAGCTTCCTGCGGCTCTGCCGTGGAGACGACGGCGGGCCGAGATGAGCGCGCAGGAGGCAGCTCCAAACTCCTGACTTACGAGATGGGGCGGGAAGGTCAGCGCGGTCCTGCGCAGTCCTTCTGGTCACAGAGCCGCCCAGCTCAGAAGCCAGCCCTGGTCGGGCGGGGGCACAGGGCAGTCCTGCGGGGGGCGGGGGCGGTCCCTCACCTCGCCCCCTTCCTCCGAAGAGCCTGCAAACAAGGATCCCAGAAACGCTGCCAAACTGGCGCAGGATGCGGCGGCGCACGGCGCCCCGGCCGATGGCCACGGTCCCACCACGCCTCTGGCAGGTGCTTGGCCTGGAGCCCCCGTTCAGGGCCTGGATCTCCCCTCCTTCCCAGGGACCCTCCCGGGAGCGGGCTGGGGGCGGTGCGGTGGCCTCTGGTCACTGCAGACCCCACAGGCCCCTCCACGGTCCAGGCCGAGAAGGAGCGGGACGCCCCACGCCACCCAGTCAACTTCGTGGCCGAGGTCATCACGTCTCTCCATCACCTGTCACCCCCAGGGCTCGGGCCATACACGCATCAACTGACACCCCCTGGGGGTGCCCAGGCCCCTCACCTCCCTCCGCCCATGGCCTGCGTCAGACACGGGGCACTGCGCCCAGGACGCCCAGCAGTGTGGGTGGGAGGGGCGCCCCGGGGGACCCGGCCTCCAGCCCTGGTGGCCCACTGATGGCCACGCCTGGGCCCTGCTCACCCGCAGAGGAGGAGGAGGAGGAGGGCTTCCGGGGTGCCAGGAGGCTCCGCCCGCGCCGGGACTCACACCCGTGTCTGCGTGTCACGGGGGCCCAGGCCCCACATGCAGCACATGCCAGCGTGGTAAGCGCGGGACCCCACAGCGCACGCCGAGCGGCGTCCACCCTCCGTGCCCGCAGAGCCTCCCTCCAAGCCCAAGCCCGCACGGTCCCCTCGTCCTCACGCGAACAATGTGAAACTGTTTGCTGAGCCACCATCACGCCCGCGTGGAGACGTCTGCTCCTCGTCACCACACCAGGCGCAGTCTTCGCTCGACTGGCTTTATGCACGTGCAGGAGGGCGGGGTCACCGGCAAGCCAGTGGCCCAGAGACGGTAGACACCCCAGCGGCCCGAATGCCAGTTCCCGGCTCCCTTCCCAGGCGGCTGACCGCGTGGGAATCTGACAGGGAGACCCCAGGAAAGCTCCTGAGCACACTGCTTGCTCCAAAGGGGGGTGGGGGCATGAGCTCCCTGCGCAGGCCTGGGTTTTGGTCGCCAGCAAGCATTAGCCAGGGCCTGGCGCCCGCCCAGCAGCAGTGAACTCTCGGGGGGGCGGGGGGCTGGACTCAAGGTCCTCCCACCCCAGGAGGCGTCTGCACGCGGGGGGTACCTGTGCCCAGGGGGAGGCCCATGTGGAGGCCCCTACGCCCCTCTTTGGCCACTTCAGCCCAAGGGGGCACTGGGACCTCCCACGGGATGAGAGTGCGATCCTGCCTGACGGGTCTGGGGGTGCCCCATAGAAGGGGCACCCCAAGAGGAGCCGATCCCAGCACCGGCCTTCCAGGTCCACCTCCAACCCATTCCCCTGGGAGCCCCTCCAGGGGCAGCATCTCCCCACTCCCCATCGCAGGGAGGGGACAGCATCTGTCCAGCCCCTGGGGTGTGTTCGGCGCTGACTTGGCGCTGAACCCCTGGGCCAAGTTTGGACCCCAGCCTGGGATTAATTGAGGTGCTAACACAGCCCCGGGGGCCCACCCAGACCCAGATGCAAACTTTCCAAGCAGAGCCCAGGAACCCGCTTTGCAGCAGGCGCCCAGCACCCAGCCTGGCAGCCGAGGGCGCTCAAGCAAAGCTTCCAGGAAGGGGCTGAATTCCTCAGCCAACGAGAGTCAGCAGAGCCCCGGAGAAGGCTGGAGCGGGAGCCGCCTGCCTGGGCGTTTCTTGCCAATCCGTGCCTCGGTGTCCTTGCCCTTTCAAACTAGGCTCGTGGGCGTAGCTTGACCACCTCACTGGGCTGGGTGGGAACTGGCCAAGCAAACTGAGCACAGCCAGGGTGCACGGGGAAAGTGCCATTTAAGCGTCCACCATATGATGCGATTGGTTCCAGGAATCCCCAGGGTCTCCCAAAGATAAAGACACTCATACGAATGAATGGAAAGCAAAACTCAAACTAAGGAAAGGATGGATTTGAAGGGGCAAAGGCTGCTCGGGAGCAGCCAGGTGGGGCCTGTGCACACCTGTTTACTCCCTGAGAGGCGCCAGGTGGTAGGGAGCAAAACACAGCTGCTGCGGGGGTACAGCCCTTGCAGGCTGCTGCGGGGGTACAGCCCTTGCAGGCAGCAGGGGCTCCAGCCACCACCACGCCTCTGCTGGGCGCCTCCCGGGGCTGGGCACGCCCTCTGTGCGGGCACAAGCTCCCCCACGGCCCTCGCTGACTCAAACCTCCAAGCCACCTGCCCAGGTGGGGGCCGTGAGGCTCCCTCACCCAGACAAGGAAGCCAAGCCTGAGAATGGGTAGGGCACCTCCCCAGAGCTCGGACTCTGGCCTTGGAGACTCCGAACCTGACGCCCACATCAAGGCCTTCAGCCCCCCGAGCACGGCACACCCCCCAAAGCCAGTGCGTCGTCACGGTGCTCCAAGTTCATCAGATGCCCGTGAAGCACCGGGTCACGGCCAAGCAGCCCCTGTGCCTGGAGCCCCGACGGGCCTTGAACTATAGCAGGGGCTCCTGCGGGCTGAGCAAACCAGGGACCCCACCTCCCGCGCGTGCTGCCCTCCTCAGCCGAACCCACATCCTGCTGCTCCCGTCCAGCTCCAGGCTCTTCATGATTAAAACAGCAGGGAGGGGCCCCCAGCGCTCACAACGAGGCAGGATCTTGTCCACCACCCAAGGGCATCTCACCCCAAAGACCTGCTCTCAGGGGTCCGGGCACCCACTACTACTCCCAACCACCCGGGAGGAGGGGGGCGAAGGTAACGCTGTTGAGCAGAGAGGGTGGGCCGCCCGCCCAGGTCCACCTGGCAGGGAAGCCTCAGGGCAGGCTCGGACGCGGGCATATCAGACGTGGCGGCCTGAGCTGGACCAGGGCCCAGCCCCACCTGACCCTAGACGAGGACAACTGGACCAAGGCTCCTTCCTGCTCTCCGCCGTGTCAGGGTCTGCCTGGCCCTTGGCTGGAGCCCGCGATGGGCGCGTGCAGGTCCTAAGCCTCCAGCTAGAGGAGAGTGGGCGTGTGCCCGGGGCTCCTGTGCTGGCGGCAGATTCTAGAAGCACCTCAGTGATTCCACCAGAAGGTCGAGGCTTTCGGCTACCCAGAGAGCAGGCAACTTCCCCCAGTACAAAAGCCTGTCTCCCTGCCCAGGGATCTACTGGATTCAGACAGTGCAAGGCAGGGGTGGGCTCACTCTGTCCACACCCAGAGGCCGGCTCTGGGGCTGACGCTCCCTTCAGGTACCTTCCAGGTCCACCCAGACCCTGATAAGGCAGGACTTTCCCCAGGTCCCCCAGCCCACGGCTCCCGGCAGGCCCGAGGCGGGCACTAAGGGCTTGGGGACCGGCCCTGCTCTTGGGCCCTTGCGGCGCCCGGGCAGCAGTGGTGGCTCTTCCAGGGTTGGGTCCCCGAGCACTTGGAGGGAGGAGAGCAAGTGGGCAGCCGCCCGGCACAGGTCCCGCTCGCAAGTCAGGCCACCCTCCAAGGCGGGGCCGGGGCCATCTGCCAGGGTCCACGCAGGAGAGTGACCCCTGCACCTCCACGGAGCTCCCAGGGACTAACTGCCTGGAAGCAGAAATGCGCAGCCAGGGGGTGGGGTGGGGCGGGGGAGAACAGAGCTAAGCCTCAGCTGCTCAGGGCCCACCCCCATTTCCAGGGAGGGGGACGCCGGGCCCAGGACACTGCTGGGCTTTAGGAGCCCACCTCTCCGGAAATAGCAATCACGGCCGGAGGTCCTCTGGGCACCCCCACCCCCCACCTCCCTGCTGACCCCCAACATTCAAACCCCACACGCAGCCCAGGAGGTGCCACAGCGCTGCACCTAGCCTCTGAAGACCACTAGTGAAGACCCCCCCAGCACCCCAAGGAGGTCAGGAGCCGAGAGCCGAGACCCAGCAGAGCCGACGAGGATGGGGGTCAGCAGGGAGTAAACCTCAGCCCCCGCGGGCCCGGGGACGCTCACAGGGCTCCCCCTGCCCTCCCACCTCGTATCCTCACAAGCACCCTGGAATGGTGGGATGACCCCCCACACTGAAGAGGGAGCTGGGCCCCTGGGGGAGGGGACTGCCCCAGTCCTCCTGGGGTGGGGGTCCAGAGCAGCGCGGGAGCTGGGCCCAGCTGGCTCCACCTGCCCGATCGTCGAAGCCAGGGAGCCCAGCTCCCACCCGGCAGGGCAGGCGTCCAGACCCGAATGGAGGGGGCGGCGAGGCTCATGTTTGGCCCCGGACGGGAAGGAACAAGGCGGCCACTGCAGCCAGGAGCACAGCAGGAAGCACGGCCACACAGACGGCTCCAGAGAGAACTGTGCCGCCCACACGGCAAAGCCAAGGCAAGCGCCCCACCGCAGGCCACGCGTTCAGACTGCACAAGCGTGAGCACAGGTGAGCTGGGACGCTGGGGGTCCACCAGGAGCCAATCAGACCCGGACTTCATTCCAGCTCAGGTCAGGGGAACCAACAGACGTGCCTCGAACCTCTGCATGGCGGCGTCACCTGGGAGACGAGTGACCACGGCCATCACAGGTGACCAGAGTCATCACAGGTGACCAGAGTCATCACAGGTGACCACGGCCATCACAGGTGACCCCGGCCATCACAGGGTGACCACGGCCATCACAGGTGACCAGAGTCATCACAGGTGACCAGTCATCACAGGGTGAGCACAGCCCTCACAGATGACCACGGCCATCATGGGTGACCACAGCCATCACGGGGTGACCACATCCATCACAGGTGACCACGACCATCACAGGTGACCAGAGTCATCACAGGTGACCAGAGTCATCACAGGTGACCACGGCCATCACAGGTGACCCCGGCCATCACAGGGTGACCACATCCATCACAGGTGACCACGACCATCACAGGTGACCAGAGTCATCACAGGTGACCACGGCCCTCACAGGTGACCAGAGTCACCACGGGGTGACCACGGCCATTCTGGGGTGACCACGGCCATTCTGGAGTGACCACGGCCATCTGCCATGAGTGACCACAGCCATCCAGTAGTGACCACGGCCATCACAGGATGAGCACGGCCATCACAGGTGACCACGGTCATCCCAGGGTGACCCCGGCCATTACTGGGCCGCTGTGAAAGGGTAAAAAGCCCTTGGTGGGCGCTGGTCCCATAAGGCAGAGCTGCCATCAGAAGTCCCTCCCCTGGACCCCTGACCCCTCTCACTCTCGCCTAGACTTAGAGCAGCTGCGGGTACACACACAGCTGTCCCTTCCAGGGAGGTGGCTCTTTTGAGCACGCGGACCCCCCTTCCTAACCAGACTGTGGGGCCCCCTCCCACCTCGGCCCCCGCGTCACCACAGGCGGCTTCCACTGGAACGGCTGCACCCAGAGGCAAGCCAGCCCCCTGGCGCAGCTCCGGGAAGGGCTCTTCCGGCTTCCACTGCACGTCCCCGAGTCCAAGCCTCGCCGCGGGCCAGAGACGGACGCCACCAAAGGCCACCAGCGCCAGGCTCACACCCCAATTAGTGTAACAAGCCCAGGTTAATTGATTTGTTCCAGAGGACGCCGTCCCACAGGCTGGCTTCAAGATACTTAACATTTAATTTCCAGATCAAAAGCGGCTTCTATTAGCAAGACTGATCACACGCACACAGTTTAGTTTCCCTCCTCCTCCGCAGAAACAAAAACGACACGTCTCCCAATTAAAGGACCCGGGCCTGGTGAGACGGCTAACTATTCAGGGAAGAGACGGCACCAGCGGCATTTAAATGAGACGCCCGTCAGGGCTGGCGCAGGGGGCAGAGGGCGGGAACCGCGGGGGACCAGGGCTAGCCCCCCAAACCGCGGGAGCCGGGCAGCCCAAGACAAAACGACGGGAAGAAAAGGAACCTGGGCTCTGCGCTGGCGGCCTCAGCCACCCACTGCCCTTCTGCCCTCTATCTGGACCACACAGGCCGAGTGACAGGTGACCAAAGGCTGACCAAGGTCACCCACAGTCCCGGTCCAGCGGGAGCAGGCCTGCAACCACAGCCCAGGGGCCAGGAAAGCCTGGGAGCCGCTGCCCGGCTCCGTCTCGGCATCCGGGAAATTCGCAAGACCCAGCACCCACCCTTTGCACAAAAGAACTTAAACGGGACAACTGAGGGTGCCGCCTGCCCTCCCCAGCGCCGCCTTGAGGGTCCCAGCTGCTGCTGGGCATCCCGGGCTAGCTCACGGGGGACCCAGGAGCCCCTGGCCCCCGGCGGGCAGGTGGGGCCGGCTCCCCTGGGCCCAGGTGGCTCTCTACGGCACACAGGAACTAAGCCAGCCTCATACGTGGCGCCTAAATGTGGCGAGGCGCGCCGTGAAATACCAGGAGCGTCCGTGGGGCGCTGGGGCACGTTCATTTAGAAACACTTATGTCGTCCTTCTTCTCTTCCGCCCACACCCCGTTCAACCTAACCTGGCCTCCCAACGGGACAGCCTCGTACTAACGCGCTGAAGCAGCATGCACAAAACCCGGGGCTCTGCTCAGCCTCCACGAGGAAGCACTCGGGGCTGCAGCGTCACGATTCCCGTGAACCACACGACCACGGAGGGGCCAGTCCTGGGGGGACCCTCAGACACACCGGAACCTCTGTGGGGGAGGGGCTGCCGTCCTGGACGGGCGGACAGAGTTGCCCAATTAACGCCACCCAGACACCCACGTGTGGAGGCCCAGAGGCCGCGCCAGGTGCACGAGAGCCTGCGAGGGAGCGTGACGGCCAGGGAGGGGCTGGGGGGGGCATGGCCCCGGGCCCACGCGGCGCTGCGGGCGAGAGGAGGAAGCCTGTCGAGGGCACCGCGACACGGCACACGCCAGCCTGGCCGGTCCACAGGTGAGCAGAGCCGAGGCTCCAGGGGTGCGAGCCCAGCCATCTACAACAAAAGGGGGCGACGGCGCCCTCCTCACCCGGGGCCGCGGGGATTCAAGGAGAAGCATTTGCGACGAGCCAGCCAGTCGCACGCACTGGAGCTTCCCCAGCCCCTGATCCAATCGAAGTGTTTCCTTCAAGAAAAGCAAAGAAAAAACCACCCAAGAAGAGAAGGAACAGGAGAATTCCAGAGAGTCAATGGGGCATGTACACTCCCCAATGTAGCAACGACCGTTAGCCAAGCCCCAAGATTCCTTCTCCCCTTCCTCCGTGAGAGATGAACGTGAGATAGGCACATTCTAGCGAACAATCTTTTTTTCCTTCCTCCCTTGCAGAAGAACATTCTGGACGACTGGATGGGTGAAGCTGGTATACGACAGGTAGACGTGCTTTTAAAAGGAAACAGCTGTCCTCATATTCTTCTTTCCCTAAGTGTAGAGTGTGGGTGTGATAGCAGGAGCTGAGTAGCCACCTTGAACCACGAGACGGAAGTCACGTGTGGAGGACGGCCAAGCAACAAGATATTAGGAGTCTGAGCTGGGGGAAGGCAGTGCCGCCCTGGACTCCTGCATTAGAGAGAAATAAGCACGTGCTGTGTGGAGCTGCTTTTATTTTGGATCTCCTGCTTCTGCCATCTCTGCCAGCACCACCATCTTCCCAAGCCAGCACACACTTTCCATTTTAATATCCAACGTACAAAAATATTTCAGGCAATCTAATAGAGGCACGTCAGCTTGGGCATTTTCTGGTCTAAAAAAGGGAAGTTCCAATAGGGTATAATTGCACAAAAGAGAGGGAAGGAGGAAGAGAGAGGGAAAATAAAGGAGCCCCCCCGGGGACCCAGGCAGGAACACGGCCCCCGCCCCCCCGCCCGTCACCAGCATCCCAGGCGTCAGGTCACATTTGCTGAGTGCTGGCTCCTGGACTCCTCATGGCCACCCAAGGGGCCCCATTCACAGGGGCACAAAACAGGCTCAGAGAGGGCGAGCAGCTTGCCCAGGGCCACACAGCTGGGGGTGGGGGCAGGGCCT
>JAQZBX010065928.1:0-16207 GCA_029593785.1 Cabassous unicinctus
AAATGGAAATAAAGGAATAAAAATTTTAATCCACAGGCACTAAGAGTGGTAGAGAGACAGTAGAATATACCTTTGGAAGCTGAGGGAAAGATGGGCATGTGGTAACAGAATTATCAGAGCAAAGAAAGTGAAAACCTAAACTGGCAGTGGAGGAATCCTGGAAGCAAGCAGACTGCCAAGGCCAAATAGAAGAAGGTCTGGAATTTAAGACAGCAAATAAGATGATTGCAGAGGAAAGTTTGAAAAGCTGTATATGAATGAAAGAGTTAGAGCCTCTCTCATTTGGCAAATGCTTCTAATTTTTCCTGGAAAATGTTCTTTCACCATCCCTAGCAAAATACTGGAAGGAATCATACAGAGCTTGTCACCATTCATAGGTCATGTGGAGGAGGTGCCTCACTGAAAGCTGGGAAATCAACTGAGAGCTTATGTACTGAATAGCAAGAATCCTATCTCCTTCCCCCCCTCAGATCCAAATTATTAGCATGCAGAAAGTTCTACCTCACTGGAGGATTTCTTTTTGGATAAGCAGCAACCCAAGTTAAGACACTATGTAACAGTAGACTATAGCACAGCACATTACCTGACAAGCACTTTCAGGACACATAGAGGTTTTAAATAAGTCTTTTGTTCCCTCACTCTTGAATACAAATGGACATTTGAGAAAATCTAACACAAGAAGAAAATCCAAATTAAACAAATGGAGAAAAGGAACTCAAGATATCACAACAATGCAGGGAGCTGAAGAGAGCTTCAAAAAGAGTTGATAACTTCTCAGATATAGGAGCCCTCATGAGAGAAGAATAAAGAGGCATTAAAAAGAACATACAAAGATAATAAGAGAGTCCTTGAAATATAATTTTTAGAGAAAAAAAATCTAACTGCACTTCTCATATTCAAATAGGTCAACTTTTTCATTCTGAAACATATATTCACTTCTGTTTGCTATCAGGCATATTCCAGATCATAAAAAATAAAGATGAAAAATACAATGCACATGATCTCTGCCTTGATGTACCATAAAATTTAGTAAGAGAGTTAGGAGATAAAAAAGTGAAGAGTGAAAAGGACAAATGGATATTAGTTGTGTTAAGGAGAACAGTATCCTGTGCTAAAGATCCTAATGAAGGGAAGGGTCACTTCACTATGGTTTCCGTCTCAAAATGACTTTTTGGGGGAGGTGATACCTTATCTGAGACCTGAAATTTGGGAGTAGAGTGACGATGGAGATAGGGATGGAGGTGGAAAGAGATTGAGGAATAGAAAAAAAGTCAATGTTATGGTGAATAACAATGAATGATGAAAGACTGGGAGAATCTAAAGTTAGATACAGTGAGGAGACATACTGTGGCTGCTTTGCTGGCTACCAATAGTCTGTATTTCAAACAGGTTTGATGATACAAATTTAGCAAAGTAGTGAAAATATCTGAATTAAATTTTAGAAAAAACTAAGCCTACCTTTTCTATAGCCAATGGGTTGGATGAAGGAAGGAATCAAAAGAATTTTTAGAAGATTGTTACAGGCTACTAAGTCCAGAAGGAATATCAGAATGATGACAGCTGTAGCAGAGACTGGCTGTCTGCTCATAAAACCTTCCCTCCTGGACACCCATTTAGAAGAGATATCCCAACCTTCCTTGCATTTCGGTGTGGCTATATAACAGAGTTCTGGTGAACGGTTGTAGATGGCAGTTATGAAGGTCACCCCCTGGCCTACCCATAAACACCTCCCATGTGATTCTCCATTCTGTCTTTCCTCACCTGCCAGTGGACTGTTGATGTCAGCCTGAATGCCTGAATAGCTATATAGAGTAGAACAACTCCATATCACCCTGCAAAAGACCCCTCCATCCTGCTTGATATTTAACTTTGAATTGTAAGGAAATAAGTTTCTTTCTTGTTAAAACTGGTAAAGCTGTTCCACTGGAAGTAAGAATAGAGGCTAATCTTGAGAGGAATAATGACCAGTAGGTACACCAGAGATGATTCTGGAGTACTGGTGATTTTCTGTTTCTTGATCTGAGTGATGCTCACAAGGATGTGTTCAGCTGTCAAAACTAGCCCAAAACATTTATGATAATTGTACTTTTTCTACATTTTATACTTAAATTGTTTTAAAAATGTCTATTGCATTAAGCCACAATGATTAAAAAATTTATCTGTTCTAGTATCCAGTATAGGTTTACCTATTCACCAGTGGAAATGCAGAAAGATAAATGCATTTGAATATAACTTGGAAATTGAATTAACAAAATTTTCCCATAGATTGGAGGTGAAGGCTTAGAATATGGGTATAAGCACCCTTGGTTCTCATGTGCATCGCTTGAGGATCTCAAAGGTGGCCTCATTTCCCTTCAATGCCGAGCTCCATGATTCTGACTCTTAAGTGCCACTGCCACCACACTTCATGTTTTCTTTGTTGATGATGAGTGATCTTGGCCTTCTAGATTCTAAACCTGATAAGGTTTCTAATTCTGTCACAGGGATGGGCCTCAGAGGATTAATCTAGGCAGGCAATAAAAACCCCTATTTAGTCAATTTTTATATAAGCTATGGATTCCACACTTTAGATTGTCTAGTCTTGTTTTTCTTTTTCTAGATGTGTATTTGTCAGAGACAAGTTGGTTGACAGATTTCCTTAAAACTCCTGAAAGATTACCAAAACATAGCTGCCTCAAAGAAAAGTGTTTGTATTTTTTAACCTTGAGTTTAGAGATTATACAGGTTTCTCCATATAAATGAACTATTTTTTCTTATACTATGAATATCTTTGTTTAACGGTTCTCCAGGGAAATGTATCCTTCTTTGGTGTTAATTTTTATACCCATGAATCCTCTTCAGGGAAGTTAGCACAGAGTACATAGAGGAGTATAGATCTTGTAATCATTAAAATTAAAGGAAGCTATTGTGCTTCTCTTATAAGAGAGAAATATCTCAGGGTAAGCAATTGGTCCAAGATATTCTCTTATTTCTTCCTGTCTAAACTGCATTTTAAAGGAAATTTAGTTTATATGTATCCAGAAAAATATCTTCCAAATTGGATATAACATAAATTGTATAATATTGCCTCACTTTAAAAAATTCATGAGAAGAAATGAAACAAGACAAGGTAAGTTTCTTGTCATGATTATATCTTTTAGCTTACATCCCCCGAGTGTTTGTCACTGGCACTAAGGTGTGAATGGATGAAAAAGGAAGACGACAGCAACGTACAAAATCTGATGGAAGTGCAATATTCAAAAGTTGTCTGTGTTCTGGACCCACATCAACATAAGACATTTGGGAATGAAATTGTTACTAAAGGCATTAAAGTTTGGGAAACATTTAGTTTTATTTTAATCATATTTAGTTACTTGGATTGCATGAAAATGAAAGAAATTTGATTCTTTTGTAAACCATTGAAATGGTATGGCATGAAAGTAGAACTAGTTGTTAACAAAGCAAACAGTAAGCTGATTATTTTGAAATTTGTACTGAAGGAATCAATTATGTTATTAGAAATCTTTGAAACTTTCTTTTTTTTGGCAATCAAGCTTTAAGCAGATATCCTTCACACTATCCAACAGAATCTCATGAACACATTTTATTAAATGAATTTGTTGTTTCCTCCTGATAATTAGAATTTTATATGCCTCTAGTATACATACATTCTCAACATTGTGGAGTATGATATGAAAAGGTGGGTTTTAGAACTCAGGGATAGTTCCACATAATTATCAAGCAGTCATATTTAATTCAATAGAATTTAGACATTCCATGTAAAGTTCAATTATCATATCCTAAAGGAATCTCTTATTTCTTTAAATTGTCAAAGCAACCACAGTGGCCCCTGGGACTATTACAGAGGTTGGAAACATTTGCCTCTTTTACTATCACCTAGCAAGCACTTAATTAATGGGATTAAGAGGCAAAATAAAGTTGGCTAGTAGCTTATAATCATTATTATAAAATTTTGTAACCTAAATTTAGGCTAGACAGTATCCATGTGAATCTACCTATGAATTTATTATCTGGCTTCTTGTATTACTCATCATATTTTTGTTGATTGAAATTTTTCTATGCATTTTAATGTTTAAAATAGACTGTAACCTTGGATTTAAAAACTCTCACTTTCAGTAGATTGGATGTGTGTTTAAATGTGGGTGCAAACATAGTTGATTCTCAAGTGCCTGACTTGAGAAACTCAATGGTTTGAATGTATGAATTGTACTTACCTGGCCAGCATATAGGCATTTTTTAGAAACTTGAATAATAGAAGAGGATGAAAAATGAGGAATAAGTGTAAGAAAAGAAGGAAGGGAGGGAAGTGAAAAAAAAAACACAACTATTAGTTGTCTTATAGTTATTTATAGTCCTTGGAAATATCTGTACATTTCTAAGACCAGAGCAGGACTATACGAATGTAATAAGATTAAAAGAAAGAAATAAAATAAAGTACTGTCATTCTTTAGGAAAATCTAGTGACAGACTTTTCAGGTGAAAAATGTGAGGACCTAGACATGAACTGGGAGAAGAGATGGAAAAAAAAGAAAAAAATGAACCAGTTAATAATGTTTTGTGATTATTTGTGCGGAACCAGAAAGAAAAGAGAGAGGGAATATGAATAGGAGAAAGAAGCAAAGAAAAAGAAGAAAGAAAGAAGGGAAAACATGGAGAACAATGACTCCAATGCAAACATCCAGGGACATCTAACTGGCATTTTATTTTTAAATAGTTTGATTTGTAGGTCCCTCCTCTGTTATTACAAATATTCAGCAAACTATATTACATAAAACAAAACAATATCACCCATGAAAATATGCTTTATTTCTGCTCAGATGTATATCCGAGGAAAAAGAACAACCAGGGTGAGTGAAAAGAAGGTAAATTCAAGTCTTCAGAATAAAAGGGAAAACTGTACTAAAAGTGGCCATGAGAATGTAAATGCTGAAAAGTTTTCAGAAATTTGGCTAGGGTATTGAATTCCCACTTTACATAGCTAGAGACGTTTAAGTCAGCATTATAGTCAAATTATTTCAAAAACCAGACAGTCCTCATTTGTCAACTGATTTACAGAATAACAAAGTCTTTCATAAAGAGCAAAAAACACAGAAAAAAGAGATTAATTTAGTAAAGTAGAATGTATAATTTCATGTAAAGTAAATTGATAGGGAAATAATTGAAAATACAGAAGATAAAAGTTCAAAAAGCATGATAGTTCTTTTTTTGTTTCTTGTTTTGTTTTTAACTTTATATGACTTTATCAATGCAATATATTATTCCTTTGATATGCTTGGATTTATGAAATGAGGTAAAAACAAACTCACAGAATTGTATTTGGTTAATGAATTCTTTCTTTTTTTTGATACCCTTGGAATGATACCTTTGATGTGTTTGGTTTTTTTAACAAATCAATTTTATTGATAGATTTTAGTAAAGCATACAATTATCTGAAGTGTACAATCATTGGTATTTGCTCTAATCACATAGTTGTGCATTCATCACTTCAATCATTATTAGAGCATTTTCATTATTTCAATAATAATAATGATAAACAAAAAACAGACAAAGTAGAAAATTCCTTACCTTTCAATCTCTCTATGCTTTCCCCTCTGTACATAGCTACTGTTTCTTGCTGTTCCATCCTGAGTGTATGATCAATAACTTTTAGTATAATCACAATGTTGTATGTTAACCATCTCAAAAATTTTTGGACAATTTCATTACTCCAAATAGAAAACTCCACACTCTTTAGCATTTCTTCCTGTAACCTATATAATCACTAATCTCTTTTCATCTTTATAAATTAATTTATATTTACATTTTATATAACTGGAATCCAACAATATGTAGCACTCTGTATCTGGTCTCCATCACTTAGTATAATGTTGTTTTTTGTCTGATACTAACATTTTCTACTATTAACTTACATTTTTCAGCTTCAAAGAAAAACAGTCTATATATATACAATTCTACCCATATTTATATTTGACATAATATATTTCCATTTCACATAATATATTTAGTTCATAATAGGGCAATCATACAGTATTTGTCCTTTTGTGTCTGGTTTGCTTCATTAAACATAATGTAGTCCATGTTCATCACAACTTCATTTCTCCTTACCGTCGCATAATATTCCATCGTGTGTATACTCCACAATTTGTTTATCCATTCATCAGTTGAGGGACACCTGGGTTGTTTTCAACTTTTAGCTATCATGCATAATGCTGCTATAAACATCGGTGTGCAGGTATCTATTCGTGTCACTGCTCTAAGTTCTTCTGGATATATACCTATCAATGGTGTTGCCGGGTCCCATGGCAAGTCTATATGCAATTTCCTTAGGAACTGCCAACAGTCCTCCACAGTGGCTGTACCATTCTACATTCCCAATGACAGTGAATAAGTGTTCCTATCTCTCCACATCCTTTCCAACTTTTACAGTTTTCTGACTTTTTAAAAGCGGCCAGTCTAATAGGTATGAAATGATATCTAATTGTAGTTTTGATTTGCATTTCCCTAATCACTAGTGATGTTGAACATTTTTTCATGTTTCTTTGCTATTTGTATTTCTTCTTTGGACAGTTGTCTTTTCAAGTCTTTTGCCCATTTTTAAATTTGATACTTTGTCTTTTTAGTGTTAAGTTGTATGATCTCCATATATATCATGGGTATTAAACCCTCACATCCGCAGTCAAACAATTTTCAACAAGGGTGTTAAGCCTACCCATCTGGGCCAGAACAGTCTATGGTGCTGGGAGAACTGGAAAGCCATATCCAAAGGAAATAAAGAAGACCCCTATCTCACACCTTATACAAAAATTTACTCAAAATGGATCAAGGACTTAAATATAAAAACAACCACCATAAAACTCTTAGAAGGCAATGTAGGAAGACATCTTCAAGATCCTGTGGTAGGCAGTAGTTTCTTAAAACTTATGCCCAAAGCACAAGCAACAAAAGAAAAAAAAGGTAAATGGGACCTCCTCAAAATTGAACACTTTTGCACCTCAAAGGACTTTGTCAAAAAAGTGAAAAGGCAGTCAACTCAATAGGAGAAAATATTTGGTAATCACATATCAGTTAAGGGTTTAATATCCATGGTTTGTGAGTTTTGAGTAAAAATTTTGTGGACAAAACTTCAAGTGTCGTACTGCTAACTAACAGAAGATTGGGAAAATTAGGGTGTGGTTAACAATGTTCATTTGGGAAATGTAAAAAAAAAAGGTATAACTTTTTTTCTTTTTCTTTTTTCTTTTTTTTCTGTTTAATAGAAGTCAGCTAGAGAAACCACACATCAGTGGCAAGCTTTATTCTTCTTGGACTCACAGATGATCCACAATTACAGGTGGTCATTTTCCTTCTTCTTTTTTTCATGTACATATTGAGCATCGCTGGCAACCTAACCATCATCATTGTCACCCTACTCGATTCACATCTCAAGACACTGATGCATTTCTTTCTCTGGAATTTCTCATTTTAGAAATCTCCTTTACAACTGTCTGTATTCCAAAATTACTTGTTAGTATGGCAACAGGTGATAAGACCATTTCATATAAAAATTGTGCAGCACAGCTGTTTTTTTACTGTTCTCGGGGCAACAGAATATTTTCTTTTGGCCTCCATGTCCTATGACCACTACGTGGCCATCTAAAAACCCCTGCATTACATGACAATTATGAGCAGCAGGGTCTGCAATTTGCTGGTCTTTGTTTCATGGTTGTCTGGTTTTGTAATAATTTTCCCAACACTCCTTATGGGTCTCCAGCTTGATTTCTGTGCAGCCAATACCATCTATCATTTCTTCTGTGATGTTTCTCCTGTATTGCAGCTTTCTTACACAGACACAGGTGTAATAGAATTAATGATGCTGCTCTCAGGCATTTTGACATTCCTGGTTACACTAGTGTTATGATTCTCTCCTATACAAACATTATTAGGACTATTCTGAAAACACCTTCTTCTCAACAGAGGAAGAAGGCCTTTTTTACATGTTCTTCTCACATGGTTGTTGTCTCTATTTCTTATGGCACTTGTATTTTCATGTATGTGAAATCCTCTGTGAAGGAAAGGGTGTCTTTAAATAAAGGGATAGCTCTGCTTAGTACTTCTGTTGCCCCCATGTTGAATCCCTTCATTTATACTCTGAGAAACAAAAAAGTAAAAGATGCTTTTAAACACATGATCAAAAAGATTGAAGTTTTCAGTGAAGTGAAAAACTTAAATGAGATTACTAAAGCTATGATTATTTAAAACAAGAAGGGTAGAGCATGTTACAGAACTCTTCAACAACTGTATTCATAAAAATATTACCTGTGTTTCTTGATACAATTTTCATTGTGATCTGCCTCATCTCCAAGCCTAAACCTCACTCTTATTTTTCCCTCAAGCTGAGAACAAATATTTAGGATAATTATTGTTTTAGGTGAAAGTCACTTCCTCTTTTTTTGGTGCTTCTATCGATTTTCTCTCAAAATACTTTTAGAGGGACATAAGAACTTTATTTTTTTCTTTCACTGTTCTGGAATTCCAAGATTTAAATTGGATTATATTTTTAATGGAATTTATTATACTACTTATATTTGATCACTTAATCAGCTTATTGATGGATTGAAATATTTCTTACTCAGTATTTAATATAAGCTTAGAGCAAATTAGTTTAATGGAATTTCTTGAAATTGCACAATTTCATAGTTAAAAAATTTGAACCAGAATTAGAGATTATGCATTTTCAGAAACAGATTAAAGAGACTACAGGAAGGTTAAATAATTAGTGATTATAGTTGGATTGAATCTATCGCTAACATTTATTGCCTACAATGTGCTAGGCTCTGTGAAATTTATTAGCTCCCACCGTCAAAACACATTAAGAAAGATATTGCCATAATCATTTATACATTAACAACTCTATGCCATAGTGAACTTATATAGCTTGCTGATGGCAAAAAAATGCATCGATGACACAAAATGGTCCGTTAATATTCATTTGCTTCTTATACCTTGTTAACCAAATCAAGTGAATAATCTCTGTCCCTGTGTCACTTGAGATGGAGAAGAACAGCAGGATTTTTACAGAGCATTCTGTATATTGTAAAGAATAGCATCAATAAAATTAAGACTGTATGGGATGCAATAGAGTTCCTTATTTTTAAAACTAAGGGATTGGGTATTAAAAGTCAGTACAATAACTCATCATTCCAAAGCAGGATGAATTTCCTTTTCCTTTAAAAGGTGTTATATCTCATTGTAAGCAAAGGAAATAACTTTCCCATGAAGACTAATGTATATTTCCTCAATGAATATTTGTGTATAACTTAGTTCCACACAAGGTAAATTTATGGATAATTTCTGATTGTAGGGTTATTATTTTCTTTGATTTACCAAATTGTTATAAGGATTTTGTTCCAATATATTTCAATGCAAATAAACTCTTTTAGTCTTCAGGTTGGTGAATATGAATTTTATGAGCATCAGTGAAAATGCTTAAAGTTATATACCTCCACGAATATTAACTAGGACAAGGAGAAGAAGCAGACAAAATTTATATACACATTTTTAAATAAGGTCCATGTATGTAAGTGGTTTCTATAAAACCACAATAGCTTAAGGAATATTTTATTTGACAATAGAATTTGACACATTAAAGAAGTACCCTTCAGCTTTCCTTATTGCATAAAATAACTTTTCTCATCAAAAACAGTGTATAAATTTAGAAATTTAGAAATATATTTATGTTGAATGCATACGCTTATTTATTCTATCTTAAAGTTGTGTGTAAGTGATAAATGAAAATGCAAAAGGAAAGAAACCCTAGACTAAGCTATAATGAGAAATGTTTAGTAGAAGTTATTATCCACTTAACTTGAAATAAATTATGAGTTTGTGAATAAATGCTTACTGGAGTGAATACTGAAGATAAGAGTGAATTATATGAACCTACAATTCTCAAATTGTATTAGATATTTTATTTTTTTATTAAAATCCATTTTCCACACCTGTTTCTTCCATACTTGATGTTCCTTCCTCTCTGGAACCAAAAGGTAAAAATAAAATATAACTAAGAGTTTGTGTTCCACTAATAAATATTGAGTATTAAGAAAAGCAATACTTGTTGGGTACATCAGTTGTCTCTTAGGTAACCTTCCTGCCTTCCATCTTTAAATTTAATATCCCCTCTGCCATTGCATCACTTATTAAAATACAAATTTGATCATGCCACTCTCCTGCTCATGAATTTTGATGGCTTTTTATTGCTTGTAATATATAATATTCAAACTCCTCAAATGTTTAAATAACCTGATCTTTCTTTCCAATTTCATCTCTTATCACTTCCAAATATGAAGTTCAGAAACATTCTGAACATCTAAGGGTATTGCAAATATTGTGTGCTCTCATGTATATAAGATGCATGATTCTTGACTAAATCTTCTCTGCCAGCTTGAGAAACTTCAATCATTAGTTAAAATTTATTAATATGGTGCCTCTTATGGAAGATTCTGGTCAACAAGGCTAAGTTAATTACTCCTTATCCCTACTTCCATAGAGTTTGTAGTAGACACTAGATGACACCTATTATATCACATGTACTGTAATTAAGTGTTTGTATCTCTTTCTTGCACTGGATTCTAAGCTCTTCAAGAGCAGAGCCTACATTTTAGAGATTTCTTCATTGGGTCCTGGATTTCTAATACCCATCCTCTTATGGTAACATACTATCTTCATTCATGTTAAGGTCAAATAACCAATCTCAAATTCTTCTCCTTAAGGTTCTACTTTTTGCAACCACCTCATGAATCAAATACCATCTAAGTAAAGATTGTTGGGAGTCAGTCTCCATGGCCATATCATATTCAATCTGCACACACACAAAAAAAAAAAAGAAAAAAGAGAGAGAAAGAGAAAATTCTGAAAAAAGAGAAAAAAGACCTAAAAAATCTTGACCTGTAGATTTTTCTGACTTATCATCAGAAGCCTTGCAAGCAAGAAGAGAAGAGATAAAATGGAATCACATAAAATGGTGAAGTAAAACCAGAGAAGGCAGAAAAAGAGGGAAAAAAAAAGAAACAGATCAAATCTAATAAATAAAATGCAGTTAAAATCATGTTAGATATTAATCCAACTATACCAAAAATCGCTATTTGAAAATATTAGAAAATCATCATTTAAAATGGTTTTAAATAACATAAAGCAACAGCATGATGTTCTGCTAAATCTACTTTAAATATAAAGATGGGATAGGTTAAAACTAAAGGGATGGTGAAAGATATACCATGCTAACACTACTTGAAAGGAAATTGGAATATCTATATTAATTTCAGACAAAGTAGAATTAAGCACAATGAAGAATTTCATGTGAAAATGGGGCATTACATCGTGATAAAGGGGTCAATTCTCCAAAAATACTTAGTGGTCCTAAGTGTTTATGTATCTAACAAAAGAGTATCAAACTATGTGATGCAATTGGAACTGGAAGGATGAATAGACATATACACTATTACATTTAGAGACTTCAGCATCCCATTCTAGTAATTGATGGATCAAGTAATTGATGGGTCAAAAAAAAAGTAAGGCTATAGATAACCTGTGTAGCACTATCAATATACTTGGTCTAATTGACATTTATAGAATTCTTCAACCAACAGCAGGACAAAAAATTTTCTCAAACTCATGTAATATTCAATAAAGACCACATCCTGGGTCATAAGATATGCCTTAACAAAATTAAAAGAATAAAATCATACAAAATTCTTTTTCAGTCTGCAATGGAATTAAACTAGAAATGAATAACTGAAACATAGCTGGGAAGTTCCTAATTACTTGGTAATCAAACAACACACTTCTAAAAATTATTGATCAAAAAGTACTCTTAAGAGAAAGGCAAAATCTTTGAACTAAATGAAAATGGAAATACAATTTTTCAAAACTTTTTTGGATAGCTTTGCCCTGTTCAAGATGAGATGCTTGAGGGCTCTGTGTTCCCTTCCCCTGCCACAGAAGTTTTAAACAAAAACCAAGCGCTGGCAAAAACATCTTTCTTAAATCTCAAGAAAACATTTAAAGGATTGCAGTAATTTGGGGGTGGCACCAAATCAAGAAGGTCACTTAAAAGCAGAAAGATCTTGTGGTGCCTGGACTGGCCCCTCTTCCATCCCCTCACCAGCCAAATGTGGAGCAAGCCCCTGCTTCCAGTTCAGATCCAAGGTCCTGGTTCTGGGGGGAGCATAGTAACTCTCACGTGTGTAGTGAGAGTGTGTATGGAAGTATGTATGTCTGGTTTCAATCTGAGGGAATTTCTGTCCCAGAACTTACCCTACATGTAGAAGGTGACTCACAATCCTTCCCTCCAGAACACTGTGAGAGAAGCCAAGTCATGCTTCCTGGAACAAGGGATATCTGGCAAAAAGACATAGAGTGCAGTGCCTAGGACTGTGAGAAAACCACTTCTTAAGGAAGAGGGGACATTTGTAAATGTGTAAATGGGGGAAATCCTAGGGCAACATGCACATGCTTAAGACAAGTGGCATGCACAGAAAGGACCAGGGAGACCCATACACTTAAGCCTAGAATGACTTTCTAAGCTCAATGTATTAATGAGCCTTGAACACAGCATTTGTACAAATCAATCTGGAAAGACTGGGAAAGATGTTTACTTCTTTTTTTCCTATGCTTTTTGTATTTATTTATTTTTGTTGTTGTTAGCTGCTGACTTTCAAGGAAAGTTTAGTCATAAGACTAGACTAAAAAATAAGGAGCAGATGCTGCAGTCTAAATTTGATGAGTTACACACTAAAATATCAAAATTCTGAGGTTTCAAGAAAAGATTACAAAACATACAAAGAAGCAAGAAGTGACGGCCCAGGAAAAAGAGTAGATTAAGGCTTTAGAAACTATCAATGAGGAGCATCAGACCTGGAACATTCCAGACGAATGTTAAAAAATGGAACTCAATTTGCTCAAAGAGCTAATGGAAAATATGGACAAAGTACTAAAGAAATCAGGAAAATGATACATGAGCACAAACAGGCTATCAATAGAGAGATGGAAATTATGAAAAGGAACCTAACAGAGCTGAAGACCACAGTAGCAGAAATAAAAAATTCCATACAAGGATTCAACAGTGGGTTGGAGCTGGCAGAAGAAAGAATCAGTGAATTTTAAAATAAGACCATTGAAATCACTCAGTCTGAGAAGCAGAAGGAGGAAAGAATGAAGAAAGTAAACAGAGCCCAAGGAATTTCTGGGACACAGTGGAGCATACCAATACATTCATTGTGGGAGTTCCAGAAGAAGAAGAAAGAAAGAAAGGGGTTTATAGAATATTCAAATAAATAATGGCAGAAAACATCCCAAATTTAACAAAATACATGAATATACACATCCAAGATGTTCAATGAACTCCAAAACAGGATAAACCCAAATGGACCACACCATGTGGTATGCTAAAGGTAAAGAGAGAATTCTGAAAGCTTTAAAAGAAAAGAAGAATGCCACATACAAAGGAGCCTCAATGTGATTAAGTGCTAATTTCTCAACAGAAACCAAGGAAACAAGAATGAAGTGGGATGACATATTTAAAGTGCTGAAAGCAAAAATTGCCAATCAAGATTCTGTATCTGACAAAAATATCTTTCAAAAATGAGGGAGGAATAAAGGCATTCCTAGATTTAAAAAATAGCTCAGGGACTTCACCACCACTAAAGCAACCCTGTAAGAAAGGTTTACTTTTTACAGGTTCTAAAAGGCAAATGCAACAAATGTAATGACAAATCAATGGTTTTGTCCTCATTATATACACACATGTAATATGTGACAATACACTACATAAAGGTGGAGAGACAGAGGGGTAAAGGAATATAATTTATGTATGCTATTGAAGTTGCTAAATTGATATCAAAGCAAATGAGATTATTCTAGATTTAGGATGTTAACTTTCAGCCCCATAGTAAGAACAAATAAAATAACAGAGAATATGCAAACACTAATGACAGAAAGTAGAATACAAATTACCAAGAATAGGAAGAATGGGTAATCTGAAGTTAATGCAAAATGAGTATGGGGTTTCTGTTTGGGGTGAAGGGAAATTTATAGTAATTGATGGTGGTAAAGGTATTGCAACATTGTTAATTTGATTTTCCCACTGTATGGTGTGCTTGAGATGGGCAGGTATGGGAAGATTTATGCTGTACATAAGTTTCTACAATTAAAAACAAAGAGATACTAATGATAATGACAATTAAATGCAATACATGATATTAGATGTGATCTAAAAGTGGAGGAAAAAAAGCTTAAACAGAAATTATTGAGACCCAAGAAAAATTTGGAACATAGAATGTAAGCTTTATATCAGGGGTTCTTAACCAGGAGTCCACGAGTTTCAGTGGTCCATGAGCTTGAAATGAAAATTATAAGAAACATTAGTTTTGTGGGGACGTGTTGGTGCCAGGGTGATATATTTATTAAATAAAACACAGTATAGTGAGGGCTTAGTATGATTTTTATTTTGATATAGCATGTCCTGAATGCAGTGGATAAATGCCTACAAAAAGGTTGGTAAGGATGGCAGAGATGGTTTTATGATGCTGTGGGAAAACTTGAATTTTTAAGTGTTTGCCGAAAATGTCCATTTGAACAGATTTTGAACTACATTAGGTTATCAGGTATTAAAATTATGGGGAAGTTGTAAAATGTAATTTTGAATAATCCTAAAATTTAATTATAAGATATGCTGATGTTGAGTGTGATAAAACTATCTGCCACTAAATTCTGAGAAGGGATCCGTGGTTTTCACCTGAATGGCAAAGGGACCCGTGGAACATAAAGTTAAGAATCCCTACTATATATCAATGTTAAATATCCTGAACTTGGTAACTGTCCTTAATATGATTACATAAGTGAATATCTTAATTTGTTAAAAATGTGCAGATTATGATATGTGCAACTTACCCTCCAGTGTTCAGAAAATAGATAGATACATAGAATGTTATGGCAAAGGTAGCAAAATGTTAAAATTGATGTATCAAGGTATCTGGGGGTGGGGTATGTTGAAGTTCTGCATGGGGTTTGTATTCTTTTTGCAAATATCCTGAAATAAAAAGTTAAAAGAAAATTGTGGTATGTAGCTACATAGTGTTTAGCAAGAAAAAATTAAGCATGAAATGAATAAAAATATCTCCAATCAATATTCTAAAGTCCAACCTGGGAAACTATAGAAAGAAGAGCCTGAAGCATGTAGAAAAAAGAAATAATACAAATTAGAACAGAAATCAGTGAATTGAAAATAGGACAATAAACAAAATCAATGCAATCAAAAGCTGGTTCTTTGAAAATATGACTGAAATTGATAAACCTCTAGCTCAGCTAACCAACAAAATAAGAGAAGACAAAAATTACTAATGCTAAAATGAAAGAGGAACCATTACTACTGATCTGATGGGCACTAAAGATAATAAAAGAAAGCTGTGAAAACAATGTGTTCACAAACCTGATAACACAGATTAATTGTGCCAATTCCTAGAAAGAAACAAATTACCAAAGTGCATACAAAGAGAAGTAGATAACCTGAGTAACACTATATATGTTAAAAGGGTTTAATCAATAAATAGCAGCTTTTGGGGAGGGGGAGGGGGCTTAAAAAATGCCAGTGCCAGGTGTCATTTGTAAATTCTACCAAAATTTTAACAAAAACACACAAATTCACCAAAATCTGTTGAAGCAGAGGGAGCACCTCCCTCTTAACCCATTGTATATGACCAGCATTATCCAATACCATCAATATCTCTCATGAATATAGATATAAAAACCTTCAACAAAATTTTAGCAAATACAGTGCAACATTGTATGAATAGAACTGTACACCATGACCAAATGGGATGTATTCTAGGTGTGCAGGGCTTGTTCAACATTCAAATATCAATTAGTGCAACCCACCACATCAACAGATGAAAAAAGAAAAATCATATAATCATATCAACAGTCATGCAAAAGCATTTGTTAAAGTCTAACATTGTTTCATGACATAAACTCTCAGCAAATTAAGAATAGAGGGGACCTTGTTTGATAGTTAAAAAAACATCTACAGAATGCTATAGATAACATCAGACTTAATGGTGAAAGATTGGACGGTTTTTCCCTAGGATGAGGAGACAGGCAAAGATATCCTTGCCCACCACTCTTATCCAGCATCATACTGGAAACAATAGCTATTTCATAAAAAAAAAAAAAAGTT
>JAQZBX010065929.1:0-16200 GCA_029593785.1 Cabassous unicinctus
GATTGCCACAAGTTAGAAACAACCCAAATGTCCATCAACAGACGGATGGATAAACTAACTGTGGTTTATTCACATGATATATTATGCAGCTGTAAGAAGAAAAGCATATGGCAACATGGATGAACGTGGAGGACATTATGTTGAGCGAAGCAAGCCAGACACAAAAGGACAAATACTGTATGATTACGTTACTGTGAACCAAATATATTGTGTTACATATTGTTTGATTAAAAAAAAAAAAAGATGAAAATGAGATAGGACATAGGAAAGCCAAAGAATAAAATGGTGGAAGTAACTAATGCATTTACAGTAATATCATTGAATTGAATGGATTAACTTCCCAATCAAAAGATATAGGTTATTTTGACTACAAAGATATTTTATGTTTTAATCTTAGATCATTAAGAATGAGTAAAAATTGAGACCATGATAGAAAGAGAAAATATGAACATGGAACTGAAAGAAATAGGGTGAAAATAAAAAAGAAACAGAATATATTCAAAGAAAAAAAATTTAGGCTGACAGAATTGATTTAAAAAACATGATTGATTAAAAGGTTGTTTGTAAATCATTGAAAATGAATGCAAATGGTGAAACAACCTGTATTGATGCTACAAGAGATACAAGAACTCAACAAAGCAATCACATTTAAGGAGACTGAATCAGTAATCAAAATCTACCAACAAAGAAAAGTCCAGGACCAGATGGCTTCACAGGTGAATTCTACCAAGCATTTCCAGAAAAATTAACACCAATCCTGTTTAATCTCTTCCAAAAAATTGAAGAGGAGGGAACATTACCCAACACATTTTATGAAGCCAACATCACCCTAATACCAAAGCCAGATAAAGATACTACAAAAAAAAAGAAAAGTACAGACCAATCTCTCTAATGAACATAGATGCAAAAATTCTCAACAAAGTAGTCGCAAATAGAATCCAGCAGCATATCAAAAAAAATTAAACACCATGGGCAATTGTGATTTATTCCTGGTATGCAAGGGTGGTTCAGCACAAGAAAATCAATTAACATAATAGACCACATTAACAAATTAAAGGGAAAAAAACACATGATCATCTCAATCAATGCACCATAAGCACTTGACAAAATACAGCATCCTTTCTTCACAAAAACAATTTGAAAGATAGGAATAGGAGGAAATTTCCTCAATATGATAAGGAACATATATGAAAAACCCACAGCCAACATCACACTCAATGGCAAAAGGTTGAAAGCTTTCCCTCTAAGATTGGGAACAAGATAAGGATGCCCACTGTCATCACTGTTATTCAGTATTGTGCTAGAAGTTCTAGCTAGAGCAATTAGACAAGAAAAAAAAAAGGCATCCAAATAGGAAAAGAGGAAGTAAAACTCTCACTATTCACAGAAGATGTGATCCTATATTTAGAAAATTCAGAAATGTCTACTACAAAGCTACTTGAGCTAATAAGCGAGTTCAGCAAAAAAGTGGCAGGATTCAAGATCAATATACAAAAATCAATAATGTTTCTGTACACTAGTGTTGAACAATCTGAGGAGGAAATCAAGGAAAAATTTGACTTACAACAGCGAATGGACACAGCAAGCACAGGCAGCAAGAGGGGGATAAATAAATAAATAAATAAATCTTAAAAAAAAAAAATGAGTCTAACTCTGTTACACTGGGGAGTATAAATTCCAAAGTAGACCCCCTGACAGGCTGTAAGGCTAACTGTTTTTTTACAAACCTACCAAGTTCATGTTACTGGGACAAATAGTGTCTTCAACAAATGGTGATGGGAGAACTGAATATCCATAACCACAAGAATCAAAGAGGGCCCCTATCTTACTCCCTATACAAGAAACAATTCAAATGGATCAAAATCCTAAATATAAAAGCCAGGACCATAAAAAATACTAGAAGAAAATGTAGGGAAACATCTTCAAGAATTGTGGTAAGTGATGGTTTTTTGGTCCTTACACTCAAAACATGAGCAACAAAAGGAAAAATAGATAAATGGGACTTCCTCATGATTAAACACTTTTGCACCTCAAAGGACTTTGTCAAAAGGGTGAAAAGGCAGCCAACTCAATGAGGGAAAATATTTGGCAATCACATATCTGATAAGGGTTTAATATCCATGATATATAAAGAGATGCTGTAACTCAACAATAAAAAGACAAACTATCTGATTTAAAAAATGGACAAACAACCTGAATAGACATTTGTCCAAAGAAGAAATGAAAATGGTGAATGAACACACGAAAAATGTTCAACATCATTAGCAATTAGGGAGTTGCAAATCAAAGCTATAATGAGATATCATTTCACACCTATTAGAATACCACTATTAAAAAGTCATGAAACTACAGGTGTTGGAGAGGATGTGGAGAGACAGGAATGCTTACTCATTGTCGGTGGGAATGTAGAATAGTATGGCCACTGTGGAGGACTATTTGGCAGTTCCTAAGGAAGCTGAATATAGATTTGCCATGAAACCCAATAATACCACTATCAGGTATATACCGAGAAGAACTTAGAGCAGTGACACAAACAGACATCTGCACACGGATGTTCATAGTGGCATTATTCACAATTGCCCAAAGATGGAAACAACCCAGGTGTCCATCAATCAATGGACAAACAAATTGTTTTGTATGATCATGATGGAATATTATGCAGCTTTTAGAAGAAATAATTTCTTGAAGTATATGACAGACTGGATGAACCTGTAGGACATGATGTTGAGTGAAGCAAGCCAGACACAAAAGGACAAATACTGTATGATTGTGCTATTATGATCTAAAGACATTGTGTAAACTCATGGAATTAATAACTAGAACATAGGTCACCAGAAAATAGGATGAAGTTAGAGAATGGAAAGCTGAGGGTTAATCTGTGCAGAACTGGTTAAAAGTTGTTTGTAAAGAAAACAAAAAAAAGTTTTGTTTGTATATCTTTGGAAATGAATAGAAATGGTGGAAGCACATTATGGTGTTTGTAACTATCAGTGCTATTATATGGATATGACAGTTGTTGAAAGGAAAAGTCTAAGGACATGTATATTACTAGAAGGAAAGCAAAAAACTGTAACATGGGACTGTATAACATAGTGAAACCTCTTGTGAAATATGAATATAGGTAATATTGCATATATAAGACTGATTTTACAAAATATAAATACAAATAAACTAGAGAGAAGGAAACAGAATAGCAGTTATGTACAGCAGGGGAAACAGAGAGAGATTGAGAAGTGATGAGTTTTTTTCTGTTTGTCTTTTTTTGTTTGTTTTTATTATTGGAATAATGAAAATGCTCTAATAATGATAGAAGTGATGAATGCACAACTAATGATTATACCAAATACCATTGATTGAACAATTTGGATGGATGGTATGCTTTTAATATGTATCAATAAAATTGATTTGTAAAAGAAAAGAAGTCAACTTTGGAAAGACAAAGGAAAGTATCCAGATACTATAGGCTAAAGGGAGTAGATGGGTGCCTGTGGTAATAGGTGTGCAGTAGCATTTGTTTAATGAAAAAATGAATGATGGGATGGCAAGGAAAAATTTTTCTTCCTTCCCAGCTTAACAAAGGCTTGGCTGTCTTCAGCCACCAGCACACAATTCTCTACAAGACTTGTTACCAGCCAGCCCTCGCCAGGATGAAGGGGTATGCCTGAAGATCTTCCCTGACCTTCTGCCCTGAGATTTCCTCCTCAGGGTTATGGCACGTCCCCTTCCTTCTCTTCCTCCTTTTCCTCCTCCTCCCAAACACCATAGACTCTGTATTAGTCAGCCAAAAGGGGTGCTGATGCAAAGTACCAGAAATCTGTTCACTTTTATAAAGGGTATTTATTTGTGGTGGAAGCTTACAGTTACAAGGCCCTTAAGAGTTCAACTCAAAGTTACTTCCTCACCAAATTCTGTTGCCATGTGTTGAAGCAAGATGGCGGGCAACGTCTGCAAGGATTCAGCCTTCCTATTCCCTCTTTTTTTTTTTTTTTAAACAATTTATTGAAGTATTTCATTCATACATGAACATACATAAACTATAAGTGCTCAGTAAACATCGTGATCTTACAAAACAAACATGCATAACATCATACAGGACTCCCACACATCACCCCCCACAAACATCCTGCATTGTTGTGAAACATTTGTTAACAAATCATGAAAGAGCATCGTCAAAGTATTACTACTAACTATAGTCCGAATCTTCCTCCCCTATACATTTTTTTAAGAATTTACTTATTTACTTTTATGCATTTTTATACCCTCCCACCCCTCCGATTTTTGCTGTTTCGGTGTCCATTCGCTGGGCACCTCTCTGTGTCCATTTCCTGCCCTTTTTTCTCATCCTTATCCTCCTGCCTTCACTGGGATTCGATCCTTGGAACCCTCCAATGTGGGAAAGAGGCGTCCTACCGCCTGTGCCAACTTAGTTTCTGGTTTTTCAGTGCGTCTCATCTTGGCTCTCCCTTGTGTCACTCTCCTGTTATGTCATCATCTTGCTGCATGGCTTGTGGGGCCTGGTGGCACACCTGCTCATGGAGCCTGGTGGCTCACCCGTTTGTGGGCCTGTCAGCTCATGCACTCGCAGGGCCTGGCAGTGCACCCACACATGGGGCCTGGTGGCCCACGTGCCTTTTATATTCTTCTTTTTTAAATTTTTACCAGGAGGTCCCAGGGGTCAAACACAGGTCTCTCCATATGGGAAACGGATGCCCAACCACCCAAGCCACATCTGTCCCCCTGCTATATTTCTTAAGGTTGACCAAAGATACCCAAATTAAAGTCTTTTCCCATACAGGATGGTCATATAATAAATCAGGCTTAGTTTATCATCAGCATTCTAAAAACCAGACCTTGGGAGAAAAACTAGGTCTGGGGACACATGCATGGTTTCTAATATAGCGAATGTTTAGCCTACCCTGATTATCACAAAATCAGGACAGCGAGAATATTCGCAACCTATTCACTCTTAAGGCTCTGTGGTCCCAGCGTCTTCTGATCTCAGCTTAGGCTGGCATAGGGCTCATCTCTCTTCCTGGAACTCGTTTCTTTCTGGACTCAGCTGCTCTGTTCTCTTCACAAGGTCAGCTGTAAACTATCAGGTGAATGGCTCATTTCTCTTCCTGGGGCCTCTGCTGTGTCTACAGAGCTATCTCTCTTCCGCTATGCTCTTCTCTGTATATCTACTACTTCGATGTTCTTGACTGAGCGTCTGTTGACATAGGCCACCAAGGAGGCGGGGACTTAACCCTGCATACCCTAATGACGTGGGCAAATCAGAGCCCTAATCTTGATTTAATGAAATAAAAGTGAAACCTCTGAATTTAATACAATCAAAGGGGTATCACACCCAGAGGAACAGACCAGTTTACAAACATCATCAATATCTCTTTTTGGAATTCATAAATAATATCAAACTGCCACAGCCCCCTAATACCTTTCAGGTTACAAACACTTTCCTTCTAAGTCTACCACATGCTTCTACTCCATCACAAGAGCCACTTTTGAAAGCCAGCTCCTCTCTAAGAAGTTGATTCTCTCCATTCCTTGAATCTTCAGCAGGTTCCCAGCAGCTCTTAAATCCCCCACATTGACTCCACCAACCCCATAATAAAGGCCATGGGAGGACAAGTCTAGGTTTTCCACAGGCTTGCCAGGTGTACTGGGATCCACACAAAGGATGCTTGGAATGGGAAAAGCTCTTTATTTTCATTGAGTCTTGAGGACTAGGCTTCCTCCTTCCCCAATCATTACTGTGAAACCTTAAGCAAATTACTGAGCTGCAGAATCTCTATTTCTCCATCCATAATGAGGGAATGATTGTCCTCAAATCACAGGGTTGTGAGGAGTAAGTGGGATGCACTGAGTGAATGTTTCTTAAATCTAGCCCAGAGTCTGGGGTACATCAAACACTCAATGAGTGTCCATTTGATCATTTATTTTTTCTATCACCACAGGAGATAAGTTTGCAATATTCCTTCCTGAGGACCTCAGACTTTGGGTATATCTCTCAGACTAGTTTAGAATTCCCACTTAGAACAGTTTCCTTAAACAGTGCTAAAAGTGTACTTCCTTGCATTCTAAGGCACCTCTAGTAAAAGAATGATTTAAATGTGGTTTCCACTCTCTCATTTTTTTTTTTTTTGGTCTCTTTCTTTCTGCCTTGTCTCCTTGTCTCTTTCCTCCTTCAGGAAAACCATACCCCAGCTGAATCAGAGACCACAGAGAGGCTTGAACCCTAAGCCTGTAGATCTTCCCTCTGCTCCCCTTGAGTTTTCCCAGCCCCATTCCCTGAGAAGTAGGCGGATGTCTTTCATGCTTCAGCTTCCTGGGTCTCTTCAAAAGAAGTGAGTCCAGTAGAATGCATATAATACTGGAAAGAGATCCAGTTGTAGTGTCCAGTCCAGGCTCTACCACCCACTTTTTGATAACCAGAGTTGTCTAAATATGGGGAGAGTGGATAGTAAGATCCTTGTCACTGGAAGCATTCAAGCAGTTTTTTTTTTTAAACCAACTTGACCAGGAGACTATGGAAAGGACTCAAGCTTTGCATGAACTATTGAATTACATGACTTTCCCCCTAAGACTTCTAAGTTTCTTTCTAACCCTTGAGATCCTATGAATCCATGTTTTGACCCAAGGAAATCAGTTTAAACTGACCACTAGTTTCTTCATCTTATGGGGATTGGACTGAACAACTGGTAAGGCCCCTTGCATTGCCTACCATCTTTTCCAAGCCAGTTTAGTTTACCCCAGTCAGCCTACCCTACTGGGCTCAATTCTAATCAAATAAAGCTGACTCCCTTGGATTAGGTCAAACTCCCACCCAGATAGGAACAGGACAGGAACCCAGGTATGCTGGGGGCACATGGGCACCAGTAGCTAGACATTCTCTAGTGTCCCTACCCTTTGAAATAGAAGAATTATGTTTATGACAAAGAATTACATTTCTGAGTGGGTTAAGATGGGCCTGATGAAGGTATAAACAGCCCACAGCTGGGAAGGAGCTGGTGATTTCAGAAGCCAGCTGGAGACCACTGCCTTAGTCAGGGCCACCTGTACTGGCTGCTTGCCAACCTGAGGTACACATTTGCTTTCAGTCAAGCTCAGACAAACAATTTCCACAGAATATGACTTGGAAATTCCAGGGGCTGGGGAGGATCCCAGCCTCAAGAGTTTTATCACCCAGGGCATGCTCATTCAGCTTTCATAAAAGACAAAAAGGCCATCAGCAGGGATTTGGACCAAGGTTGCTCTCCATCCCAGCCTGCTGCATTGTCTTGGGCTTCCTCACGGAGATAACAGGGTTAGCAATTTATCTACCATGCCTGTACTATTTGGGGTCTGTTTCAGTCTGCTAGGCTGCCAAAAGAAATATACCAGAAATGGGTTGACTTCTACAATGGGGTTTTATGGGCCTAGAAGTTTACAGTTCTGAGTCTGAGAAAAATGTCCAAATCAAGGCATCATCAGGTGATGCTTTCTCCTCGAAGACTGGCTGCCAGCAATCCTGGACTCCTCTGTCACATGGCAAGACACTTGGTTGTGTCTGCTGGTCCCTCCCTTCTCTTCTGGGTTTCATTGCTTTCAGCTTCTGGCTTCTGTGGCTTTCTCTCTCCCTCTCTGAATTACATTCCCTTATAAAGGACTTCAGCAAGAGGATTAAGACTCACCCGGGGCTACATCTTAACTGAAGTAACCTAATCAAAAGTCCCACCCACAACAGGTTCATGCTTACAGGAAGGGACCAGCCTTTTTTTTTTATTAAACAGTTTTATTGAGAAATACTCATATACCATATGATCTCTCATTGTAGTTTTGAGCTGCATTTCCCTAATATCTATTGATGTTGAACATGTTTTCATGAGCTTTTCAGCCATTTGTATTTCTTCTTTGGAAAAATTTCTGTTCAAGTCTTTTGCTCATTTTGTAATTGGGTTGATTGTCTTTTTATTCTTGAGTTGTGTGATCTCTTTATATAACATGGAGATCAAACCCTTATTTCATATGTGGTTTCTGAAAATTTTCTCCTGATGAGTAAGCTGCCTTTTTACTTCTTGGTAAAATCATTTGAAGCACAAAAGTGTATAATTTTGAAAAGGTCCTAGTTTTCTATTTTTTCTTTCATTGCTTATGCTTTGGGGGTAAGGTTTAAGAAACCACCACTTACCACAAGATCTTGAACATGTTTCCCTACAGTTTCTTCCAGGAGTTTTATGGCTCTATCTTTTATTTATTAAAAATTTTTTTTTTATTTTTAAAGAAGCTTTATATTACATAAATATTACATTAAAAATATAGGGGATTCCCATATGCCCCATCCTCTCCCCCTCCCACAGTTTCCCACATTAAGAACATCTTTCATTAGTGTGGTACATTTGTTACAATTGATAAACCCATATTGAAACATTGCTACTAATCATGGACTATAGTTTACATTATAGTTTATGCTCTGCCCCACACAATTTTATAGGTTATGAGAAAATGTATAATGGTCTGTATCCATCTCTATTTTTTATATTTAGCCCCTTGATCCATTTGAAGTTAATAATTGTAAACGTATGAGATAGGGGTTCTCCTCCTTCCTTTTATCTATGGCTACCCAGTTATCCCAGCACCATTTGTTGAATAGACTGTTCTGACCCAGCCTGGTAAGTTTAATAGCCTTGTCAAAAATCACTTGACCATAGATGTGAGGGTCTATTTCTGAATTCCATATTCGGTTCCATTGGTTGATATGTCTATCTTTATGCCAGTACCATGCTGTTTATACCATATGTAGGTAAGTAATATGCTTTAAACTCAGGAAGTGAGAGTTCTCCAAATTCATTCTTCTTTTTAAAGACATTTTTTAGCTCACCGGGGCCCCTTACCCTTCCAAATAAACTTGATAACTGACTTTTTAATTTCTGTAAGAAAAAAAGACTGTTAGAATTTTTATTGGCCTGCATTGCATCTTTAAATCAGTTTAGGTAGAATTGTCCTCTTAATGATATTTAGTCTTCCAATCTATGCACATGGGATTTCCTTTCATTTATTTCCATTGGTTCTTCTTAAGAACCTGATTTTCTGGGGGTACATACAGTCTCAACCCACCATAGAGCCCTACTACATGGCTTGGCCTTAATCATCAACCAGTCAACAATGTTTACTGAGCATCCTTTGTTGAATTTTTTAAAAAAAATCCTCTGTGGCTTTTTTAAAGAAGATATAATATACACTCATGAAAAATCTATTTGAAATCTTGACTAGTTAGTAGTAATTGCATAAAGAATGGAGGTGCTGAAGGATTTCTGAAGTGAGTGATATCTTTGTTGGTTTAGTTACACCTCCTGAGAAATAGGGCCTGGGCATTAAAGAATGAGTGGAATTGCAAATGTCCTAGGGGAAGGGCAAGAGTTGTCAAGACTGAGAGGACAACAAAGACCTGAATGAGCAAAGTGTGGGGGACAGAACTGAAACCCTGCTGGCTGAAGGGAGTGGTGAGCAAGGAGAGTAATGAGAGGCAAGGTTGGAGTCATGCCCTGCCTGGTATGACTAATTATTCATGTGCCTACATTTCACACCCCGAACAGATATTCGACCCCTGGAGGTCAGCTTTGCACCAAGAAGTTCTCCTTTCTCACACAGATTTTTGGAATTTCTGATTATCTTTCTTTTTCCTTGCATTATTTGTCTTTACTCTTTCATTAAGGTGTTCCGTATTATCAAAAAATATCATACCTCTTTCTCAGATGCATCTTTTTTGGAGCCCTCCACTCATTGGACCCATTGATTTCTGAGTCCTGCTGCCTGGGACTTGCTCTACTCTCCTGGATTGGATACTCAACAACATGGTACTCATTCTCCTTCATTCATGCCCTACCAAACATATCCAGAGGAGAAGGTAATGGCCAGAGCAGAAATCAGCCAGACTATGACTTGGAAACTCCAGGGAGAGGGGAGGATCTCAGAAATTTTATCACCCAGGGCCATGTGTGGAGAATACCATGTCTTCTCTCTCTTGGTTTAGCCTTCATTTGGGTGGGTACCCTTGCCTCTCATAAGCAACCTTTTCAGACCACCTACTTCCCACCTCTTTCTACTCCCCATAGAAGTGTCTGTTCCACTTTTTCTGTTCCCAGATATCTGCATATACCCTTATAATAGCACCTATAAGGTTTTACTCTTTTTTTTTTTTTCATGTAAGTTTCTTTCTAGAGCAGTGGCCTCTAGACTCTTTGGATCAGGCATCTCCATAATAAAAAAGGTGTCTGAGCATGTCTTACCCAATATACATTTAATTAGTGATTGTAAATATGTGCCAATTATAAACATGTTTTAAGCACATTTTAAACATACACACACAAAAGAAGTTTTTAAAGCATGAGATGTTCTAATATTTTCTTTCTACAACCCAAAGAACTGTAATTTTCTACCACATTTTAGAAACCTTTGCTATAGAGCACTGAGTCTTAATTGTTTGGTGGGAAGGGGCATAGATCTCTTTGAGAATTTAATGAGACTGAAGGAAAATTTTCCCAGAAAAATGCACATAAGCACATCCATATTAAATTTTGCACACAATTTCAAAGGTTATGGATTTCCTGAAACTCATTCACAGTCCCCAGTTTGAGAGTCTCTGCCATGGGCTTAGTTTTTGTCTTGAACTCAGGAGGCTTTCAGTTCAATGAATAAATGACTGGCATAATAAATGTTATCCTGAAGGCACTGGAGTTCCATCAAGGAACGTTAAAGTATTTTAGACTTGGGCATGACACAGAACATTTTTAGTTTGGAAAGATTAGAGTGGCAATAAGGTGGAGAATGGATAGAGGTAGGAGAGAATTGGAGGTTAGGAGACCATTAGGCAAATATTGTGGTACTCCAGGGAGATGTTAAGAAGACCTGAGTGAGGCACTTTTCCTTCTGGCATGTAGCATATTCATCCATCCATCCATCCATCCATCCATCCAACAAACAATTCTAAATACCCTAACATGGACAGGCAATATTTTAAGCATTGGAGATGGTTACCAAGAACAAGAGTATATATATCATATTGTTTTGTTATTTGAAATTGAATTGAAACAATAAGAGAATTGTAGTAAATACCACAGCTCTCCAGGAAGATGATTAAGCCTTGGGTCTAGGAGATAGATATGAAGTGTCACCAAGGGAACAGGGAAAACTCCCATTTTCTAATTCTTAAATTACTCAACAGTGCCAACATATTGTCAATTGAAGGAAATGCAGTAACTAGATCTGGGTGTTCTCTTTCAAAAATTCTCAGACACATACTCAGCTGTAGAGAAAACTGAGTCAGCTGAATATTTGGGTCCCCCACATTTTCAGAACATCATTCTCCACTCCCCACTAAAATCACCATAAGCATTAGGAAGAGATTGAAGCCTATGCTTTCCAGAGAATGTGGAGGAGGGAGGAGAAAGGAAGGCTGGTTTAACATCAACCAAAGGGAGGGAGAGAAAAGGAGGAAAGAGCATTCTTCTTAGTGTTTCTAAAAACAGATCCAGTCAAGACACTTCATTCAAAGTTGGTCATATAATGAAAATGAAATATAAAGCTTGTGTTGTCATCATTCGAAAGTTTATTAGAAGGTGGCGCACATCACCTTGGTGTGTATGACAGTGCAGACAGTAGACTATCTCTTCGTAAGTCTTGTGCAAAAAAAAGTTGTTTAGGACAGTGGATTCTACCTTTGGTGTGTGGGCAAGTTAGTGTGGGAAATGGTGTTCATCTGCAAGAGAGGAGGCCTTAGGACAAAATTGAGCTCCCAAATCAAAATGGCTGAGCCTTTGGTGACTGCTTTTGTTCTGCCTTCACTTTCCATCTACAACCTCTGGCTCTTCATCACCCCTTCAGGAGAACATAGGAACTAGTCTCAACTTTCCACTGGTTGATTCTAAAATCTTGGACATTCAACCTGTCTGGGTCTCAATTTCTCTATCTTTCAAGGGGGACTAAACTTGTTGGCCTAACAACTTCCTGGGTGCTTGTGAGTACCACATGAGTACTTTTTTTTCAAAGAGTACTTTGAAAAGTTAAAGGTGCTTTACAAACACATGGGATCACTCTTACCCATTCCTCATAAAGATTGTGAGTCCATTCCCTACACCCACCCCAACACAAACACACAATTCTTTCACTCATTCATTCAACAAATATTTATTAAGTACCCACTATATGCTAGGTGTTGTTCTGGGCATTGGGGCTACATAAATACCCTTTTAGAGCTTACATTCAAGTGGAGAAAGATAATAAACAAATAAATAGAAAATGTCAGGTAGTGATAAATAACATAGAGAAAAATAAAGTATACAATGAAAATGTTAACTCTAAATACTAATCTGATAAGCGATAAATGGTGTGTGAAAGTATGTGTGTGTAGAGTTAGAGCATGCAAAGGGAGAAGGAATAGAAGGGAAAGGGGAGCTGGGAATTGGACACAGAAGTTCCATATATGTACATGCATATAATTTTGGTCATAAAAATTGGGAAGGAATTGTTCCTTTAGAAGACAAGAGTCCAAGAACTATTTATTTTATGATTCATTGTTGTGGCTCTATCTGGTCTAGGCCAGGGTGATAGTCTAGACAAAGTGCCCTCCAAGGCTTAGTGGTAAATGTCCCAATTGTAAGAAGTGAAATGAGAAAGTGACATAGAGATTTAGGCACTGTGCTAAGTACTTAACATGCATTATCTCATTAATCTTAACAAAATTCCATGAAATAAGTACTATTATCATACTCTGATGGGAATTGCAACTGTCAGGGCCTCTTCCCTCTCAGTCCTTAGTGAAAGCTGAAATGAGGATGAAGTGGCACCTCCCTGGAATCTTACAGGTGTTCCTCAGTCTCCTGTTCTCAGGCTCAGCTCCTCCCTAGAAGAACACTGTGTGGAAATTTTCTGCAGATACAGTCCTCATTGCTCTTTCCAAGGGGGTGAGGAAGCAGATTCTTCTCCCCACCTTGGCCCTCGCTGGACCTCATCTCATCTGGGCTCACCTGGGTTCACTGCACCTACAGACTGTGTGGCTCCAATTCTGGAAGTTGTAAGTTATAAAATTCTTAGGATGTAGTGGACCCTCCACAGATGGTGGTCTTTATATCAAGTTAGCCTTCAGAGCTTCAGACTCCTCCCATGAAAAGTGGGTATCAAAGCTGCTACCTGGTGAGCTGGATCCATAAGGACCAGGAGATTGTTCATGGGAATAGTAACAACAGACTCCACACATAGAGGTTTACTGTGTGCCAGGCACAGCGCTAAGCACTTCACCTGCATGATCATGTCAGTCTTAACAAAACTCCATGAGATAGGAAAACAGTTTGATAGTTCCTCAAAAAGTTAAACATAGAACTACCATATGATCCAGAAATCCCACTTCTAGGTATAAGCCTCAAAGAATTAAAAGCAGGGACTCAGAGCAGGATGTTTATATACACCAATGCTCATAGCAATATTTTTCACAATAGCTAAAAGGTAGAAGAAATCCAAATGTCCATTAGCAGACGAATGGGTAAACAAAATATGGTATAGATATACAATGGAATAGTACTCAGCCTTAAAAAGGAAGTTTGATACATGTTATTATATGGGTGATGGATGAATCTGGTAGATCATGTTGAATGAAATAAGTCAGACACAAAGGGACAGATACTGTATGATTTCACTTATATAAAATAGCAAGAATATGCAAATTCATAGAGACAGAAAGTAGATTATAGGTTACTAGAGGTAAGGGGGGAGTGGAGAGTTAATGCACAATGAGTGTTTGGGGTGATGGGAAAGTTCTGGTAATGAATGGTGGTAAGGGTAGCATAACACTGTGAATGTGCTTAATCCCACTGAATGGTATGCTTGGGAGTGGTCAAGATGGGAACATTTATGTTTTATAAATACTTTTTTAAAAAGAGCAGCTAAAGAGACAATGACAATTAAATGCAACCCAATATCCTGGACTGGAACTAATAATGGAGGAAAAAAGGCCCAAAAGGACATTATTGGTACATATGAAAAGAAACAAAAAAAAAGGAATACACACTGCAAGCTTTATATCAGTGCTAAATGGCTTGAACTTGATGACTGTAATTAAGGTGGTGACATAAGTGAATATCTTTGTTCTAAGCAAATGTACATGGAAACATTAAGTGTTCAAGGAGCATGAGGTATATACAATCCACTCTCAAATGTTTAGAAAATTGTGACAGATAAATTAGGTAGATAGGAAGATAATTTATAGATGGATGGGCGGATGGATAGAAAGAATGATAGGGAAACTGTGGCAAAGCATTAAAATTGGTGGATCTGGATATCTGGGTGGGGGTTATGTTGGAATGCTCTCTGTGTAGATTTTGTATCATTTTACAAATGTCCTGTTTGTTTGAAAATACTTCAAAATAAAAAAGTTTTTTAAAATGTCATGAGATAAGTACTATTATTATACCCATTTTACAGCTGAGAAGTCTGAACAATATGATTAAATAAGTACTTAAGGTCAAACAGCTAGTAAGTTAGAGAGCCAAGACTCAAAATCAGATTTGTCTGCTTCCAGAACTAATGTTCTTAATTGATATTTATAAAGTTCTTCAGTCATAACGGGAGTATCAGTTAGCTAACTGCTAGGACACAGATCATCCCAAAACCTAATGGCTTAAAACAACCACCATTTATTTAACCCCAAATTCTACAGGCCAGCAATTTAGACCAGGCTTAGCTGGGCCCCCTCATACACCCATGTCAGCAGTGGGTTGGCTGATGGCTCTCCTCATGTGCGCTGACTGGCTGGAGTCTGTGGTCCCTTGGCTTTCCTCCACGTGGTTACTCACGCTCCAGCAGGCCAGCCTGGACGCTTTCCTATGGCGGTGACCTAGGCTCAGACCTGGCACTCTGTCACTTCTGCTGCATTCTACTGTCCTAATTAAGTCATGAGCCAGCCCCAATCCAAAGAGTGGAGAACTAGGCTCTCCATCTTATTAGGAGGGGCTGCAAAAGACATATTGACAAATGATATAGGGAAGTTATTAATTGGAGCCATCGTTGCAATCAATTTACCACAATAGGGATTCAATAAATAGCAGGTAGTGTTACCACTAAAAGTTTTTTGGACAATATCCACCAGGCAAGCCCAGATAATTATTCTACTGTTTCCTCCGTAGAGAATTCCTTGTGATAATCAGAACCCTTTCAGCTACAGGGGAAGGGGGGCGGGAACAGAAATATAACTCAAACTGATCTGAACACAAAAGGAGTTGGCATAATTAAAAAGGCCAGAGGTAATGCTCCCCTTGGGAATGGCTACATACAGGGCCTAAAATAATGCCAGCAGGAAGCTTTCCATCGTTGGCTCTGATTTTATCTGGGGTGGCATCTTTCTCCCACATCTCCATGAGGTGGCAAGGATGACTACCAGCAGCTCCAGGCTTCCACGCACCCCATTTAACTCCCCAGGCTGGAGGAGAATGCCTCTACCCCGTCATCTGCAAGGAAGCCCTAGAATGGACTGCAACTGGCTTAGGTGAGTCCTCAGGCCTATCCCATTAGCCCTCATGATCACTTATTGGTCCGGGTCAGCCACAGTTCCTTCCTGACAAAGGGGGAAGTGTTTACCTTCCCAAAGGAGGATCACAGTACTGTTATATTGAGAGAAGGGAGAGGGAGTGCTGAGAAAGCTACTTCCTAGATATCAACTGCTTGCTTCTCCTCACTCTCCCAGAGGAGCCCCCCTGGAGTCCTCATATGGTTCTGAAGTTTCTATGTCAAAATGTACTTACCAGATCTTAACTATTTTTATATATTATAAGGTCCAGGGGAAATAATTTTTTGAACTGAAGCAAAATTGTCTTCAGATGCTAATTGTGAAATCCTAAATGGGGACACTGTGAAAGGATCACAATGACAACTATCCAGACTGGAAAGTTCAGGGAATTAAAAAAACACCACAAAATAGAACAGACAGGAAGCTGATAAGAAGAGAGGGAGGCCTTCTGTATACAGGATATACTGAATGCTTTATTCCTGAAGCCTGTTCTGTGCAGATGGATAGAGAGAAAAGTGAATTCCTAGCTTCAGCCCCAGTGAGTCTTCTAACTTTTAACCTGTGATTCCTGTAATCAAGTGTTTAGGATTTCAAGCTCTGACTCAGAGTGACCTGTATGCAAATACCTGTTTCTCCTACTTACTAGCTGTGTGATCTTGGTAGGATGA
>JAQZBX010065930.1:0-16204 GCA_029593785.1 Cabassous unicinctus
GATATTCAGGTAAGGAGAGAGAGTAACAATAGTCTGGAACCCAAAAGTTCCAGATGATGTGGGTAATTGAATCCAGCACATAGTTGGAAGGAATTGCCATTAGATAGTTGCCCCCTTATGTTGAAGAGGGAGGGAGGAACGTGTGGGTTGTAGATATAGATAGGTTTCTAGATTGTGTAGTAGGAAGAGAAGTTGGTCCCATCATCTGGCTTCTGCTTGCTTTGAAGTACCCTGTAAGGACGTCTGCTGAGGGTAAGAGGCAGGGTATGTGGTTGGAGATTGGAGAAGGTAGAGAGAGTTTGAGACATCTGTCATGATAAATGGGAGGGAGAGCAAGCTAACAAATTCTGATTTGTAAGCTGTAGGTCTTTGACTACTTTGTAAATTAAAAGCACTATCCAAATGCTAGTTGAAATTATTTTGAATTGTTCAACCAATAAAATCTGAATAAATTTTTTCTCTTGCTTTCCTAATTTAGGTTTCAATGTGGAGACAGTAGAATATAAAAATATCAGCTTCACTGTCTGGGATGTCGGTGGCCAGGACAAAATCAGACCTTTGTGGCGACATTATTTCCAGAACACCCAAGGTAAAAGTTGTTCCATATTTGGCCTTAGAAACATTTATATTAAATGTGTCTAAAGATGCATGCTTGAAGTGATGCTTTGTGGTTCTCTGCTTTGTTTGGACTGTCAGTCCTTCCCTTTCTTCTGATGTGGCCCTCACAGAGAACAAATTTTTTTGAGATGTGGTCCCTCTTTAATACCCTGTGTAGGAAACTCCTTTTAATCCATAATGGTTAGAAAATGATTATTCTGATGAATTTTATCTTTTGATTAATTTAGAGTTGTAGGTACCGAAGGTGAATTAATGGTTTTCAAAGAATTTGAATTCAATGGCATCTTGTAAACCTATTGCGACTATCTCAAATCACATCTCTGGAGAAGAGATGAACAGAGCTGCCTGGAACCCAAAATCCCAATCTAGGCATCCTGTGTGGTCACAGCCCCTCCCTGCTGCCCTACTAGTCCATGAGTGCGTGAATGGGCATGAATATCCCAGATCATTACTTTATTTCCTTATCATTGGCTTCTTCAGAGTAGGGTTTTTAATGTGCCCCCCCCCAATATATTTGAGTTTATTTGGTTATATTGTGGATAAATTATACCTCACTGAATATTGCCTACTGAGACATCTGTAACTGGTCACATATCTTTCATATCCTGAGTTTCATATGGAATCCTAACCGTATAGCATATACAAATTACTCATTTTAGAATTTATTTGAAGTCTTTTAGTTTTGAAGATTGTTTTTTTTTTTTGGTTGTTTTTTTAGTTTTTTAGTTTTATATACAAAGAACTAGCATTGTTTTGGTCAGTTACATGTCTTGGACACTCCATTCAAGGAAGATCACTTAGTCCAACTTGATGAAGCCTATATCCTTGCGGTACTGATGGAAATGTTGGTGACACATATTGAGACTGTATTTTCGGATCAGATCATGTCGGTTTGAGCAGACGTGGCAAGAGCGGGAACCCTGGCTGAATTTTTGTGGGTGGCTCCAGTAGAGTTGCTGGTGATCCATCTTGCTCTTGGGGTACATTGAGGCAAGAAAAAAAAAGGTGTCAGTCTTTTTAAACCAAAAACCCAAGTCTACTGTCCTTTTATATTTTACAGCATTGTGTTAGCTGTTACCTTTGGCACTTGACTATTTGCAATTATCTTCCCAGCCCACAGATTTTAGAATTCCTCAAAATAGTGCATTTATCTTTGCCCCCCACCTCATTTATTTATTTATTTATTTATTTATTTTTTAAGTGGTACCAGGGATTAACCTGGGACCTTGTATATGGGAAGCAGGTGCTCAAACCACTGAGCTACATCCACTTCTCTCCCTTTACTTTTTAATGGAAAATTTAAAACAAATACAAAGAGAGGATAACACAATGAACACATCACCCTGCTTCAATAGCTACCAGCATTTTGCCCAGAGTGTGTTAAAGAAAGTCCCAGACATGATGCCGTTTTACCCGTACATCCTTCAGTGTGCATTTCTGACTGATAAGGGCTTTTGTATGTGTTTGTGTGTGTGTTTTAATATAATCTCTATGTCATTTGCCACCTACAAAATTAATAATAATTATTCAATATCTACCCAGTCCTTATTCAAATTTCCCCAGTTGTATCAAATGTGTCTTTTCTACAATTAATTTGTTTATATTAGGATCAAAGTTCACACATTGCATTTGACTATATCTCTTTAGTCTCTTATTTTACAACAGTCTCCCCTCCCCCCCGCCCCCCTCCTTTTTTCCTTACCATGTTTTTGTTAGATGTGTTCTCACATTCTGGACTTGATTGCTTTGTTGTGGGGTCATTTAATTTGTCTGTCTTTGGGTTTCCTATAGACTGGTTTTTCATTCTAAAGGTTAGATTAGATTCTGGTATCTTTGGGGGGTAAGAATAAGGGGTGCTGGGAACTTCCTGTTGTATCACCTCCTAACACAGAAGTGTGGTTGTCACACTTTAACGATGCTAAGATTGATTCATAGGTTCAGATGGTATCAGCCTAATTCCCCCAAAATAAAGTTGTCTATTAACCTTTTACCTATTGGTTTAAACATCCATTGATCTATTGCCTAGATCTGTTATTTCTGTTACTAGGAGCTACCAAAATATGATTTTCTAAATCTGTAATTACTTCTGCATTAGCTGAATTTTTCTAAACAAATAACTTATCAAACATTTGGGTTCCCTGAAATATGCCTAGTATAGGAAAGGTATGAAAATGCTTAATTCTTTCCCTTTATCAATTTTCAGAGAAGTACCTTGATATCTTTCAGTCCACTGCCGACAATATTCTTTTTGATAGTCAGGGTGTTGCTTTATCTTTGATTGGCCCTTGCAAAGTTGGCCAAACCATTGCAATTATGTAACTCTAATAAAACTAGAAAATGTGGGTTTTTAAACCACAGCTCTGCTATGAAACCTTGGGATAATTAAGTAATCTCTTCTGCTGAATTTCCTCATCAATGAAATGGGGATAATACCACCTGGGCTAGATCACTGGGCTTAAATGAGATTAATTTTGTAAAATGCTTAGTTCAATGGCTGGAAGGTAGTAGGCACTTGGTGGGGAGCCCAAATTATTTGACGTTTTACTTTGTCATTCTCTTGTAGCATTCCTTTTGTCCACCCTATTCAGAGTTGTCACATTCAAACAGCAAGTTAAAAATGTCTTTTTGTCTTCAATATTCTATTCATAACAAGACTAGTTTTACAGAATTTCAGTAACTGTTGCTTTGATGGCAGGGAACTGGCTATATTCTAGGACCTTGGAGTTGGATAATTTAGACTTTTCTTGAAATTAGGAAATGAGAGCTGTTTGAAGAATGGATTTGTTGACTGTGGCAGGTACAAACATCTCAGGCATAAGCAGTTTTGGATGATGCCCTTTTTTCTGCTAACTCCCCTAAGGTTGGGCTTTTTTTTAAAAACCAATTTTATTGATACATATTAATAAAGCATACAATACAAATTGTATGCTTTATTAATATGTATCAGGCTGTCTTTTTAAATTTTTATTTTTTTCATCAGTATGTTGAGGGTGATAGAACTTAAGGATAGTTTTTGGCTCTCTATTAAAATAGGCACTTAACTGTGTGAAGGTTTCACTTGTGTAGGTTGGAATTTGAACTGTTTATGTGATTTCTTAGTTTATTATATTATATGGAGTGTATAAAATGGTCCATTAGTTCTCATGTGGAAAACAGTTTTCTCCTTGACTGTAGGTTCAAGTTATTTTAATTTGAATAGGCTATATATCCGTATGGTTCAAAATTCAAAGACAGTGAAACGGTATACAGTGAAAGGTCCTCAATTCTGTCCTCTAACTGCCCGGTTCCCCTTCCATAGACAAATTATTTCTTGTATATCTGTCTAGAGATACTTTATTCATATGCAAGCAGATATGGATAAATACATCACTACCCCCCTTTTAAAACAAAAACAAATGCTAGCATTCTATTCATGTGTGAATTTTCAGGTAATTATCCTGTCTCTCAGACTCCGTGGTTCTCCCAGCCATTATTCAACCAGAAAAGGCCCTCTTAGTTCAAAAGTTTAGTCTGATGCTAGGTTCTTCTGGTTCTGAGCTAAGGACCTATATAAAAACCGTGTAAAATGGGACCTAATGTATAAACCTTTATTTTAATTTGGAGTGCCAAAGCCATAACATCAAATTTTAGAGACTAAGATCCTTCTCGAATGTCTGGATAAACCTGGCTTGTTGAGTTAAGATTAGAGTCCAGAACTGCTGAGAGTACACCAAATCTTTGGGGGAGTTTTGAATGTTTTTCATTTTTTCATTTTCTATCTTATGTGATGTAACAGGCATGGCTTTGACTCACATATGAGCCCCAAACATGCAGAAGCCATGGTTGCTCCTGTCTGCCCAAGTAGGTTGCTCCTGAGCAGCTGGTTCAGGCAGCTGTTGGGTGGGCCTGGTAAGCCGAGGGAAAGGGCAGAGAGCCAGCACTGGTTTTTTCTCCAAGACGTAGTTGTGAAATCTCATTGTCAGAAGGAACCAAGAGGTCATCTCCTCTCACTACCCTGTCCTACCAGGGTATCCCCACAAGTTGTGGCTTGATCTAGGCACGACTGTCTCTGGTGACAGGAAGTACCACCTCCTGAGGCAGTCCTGTTGCATCTTCAGTTCTGTTGACTCTTTAGTAGACTTTCTGCACTGACCTTTAGTCGACCTTATGGAGCTATATGAAATAAGTTGAATCTCTCTCATAGCCCTTCAAATATTTGGAGACTGCTATCAGCCCCCCACAAACTCTTTTCTCTAATTAAATTTCCTGTTACATCAGTCTTCATGTGGCATGGTGCCTCATCCTCTTGCTTGTGTCTTAGAGTATGAGGTTCAGCACTGACCATGTAACATTCCCAGTGTGTTCTGTGTGAGGGAGAATAGAGGCGACTTGTTATCGTCCAAATCCTAAAAATGGAGCTATTATCATATAGCCTATTGTTGATATAGCCTAGGATCAAATTAGCTCTTTTGGCAGTCATTTCACATTTTTATCTCACAGAGGGCTTACTGGCATGGCAGCCACACCAAGTTGTTATTGTCATTATTGTGACGTGGACAACTGCTAAGTGTCTCTTCCCCATCCTATACTTACATAGTGTGTTGGACCCCTCTTGTGTACCTCCTCTGGAACATTTTTGGTCATGCCTCTACCACTAGCCCATGTAGTGGTAACGAGGTCTGTGCAGGTTTCAGCCCCCTTCACTCAGATGCAATGTGATAGTGCCCCAGAGATCGCTCACTTCCTGGTATTTCTCTGATTCTGCAGTATGAGGTACCCATGGGAATCTCTGGGCATTCATACAGAAATGTGGGTGAGTTGATGCCTTCGAGCTATTCTTGACCAACCTGGGATGGGTACTGAGGATGAATGTTTCCCCTTTTATTCCCCTGGGTAGACAGTTCCAAAAGGCCTTTCTTATGGCTCAGTCACGTAGGATCGAGCACCAGTCACATGGTGGTGGCCAACTTGATAACTCATCCTTACATTGGCTTTCCCACCTTCTCTGTTTCACTCTCAATGTCCCTCATTCATGCTCCCTAGGATCACTTTCCAAATAAGCTATCTGCACCTAAGCTTTTGCCTCAATCTTTGCTTTTGAGGGAACTGGGGCTAAGACAGGTAATTATTGCAACTTAGAGCGAGAATTAGGTCTTGAGTAGCAGTCCTCCTCGTTCCCCAGGTAGTTCACCCGCCTCAGGGTTTCTCAACCTCAGCGTTATTGACATTTTGTTGCTGCCCCATGCATTACAGAATGTTTAGCAGCATCATTGGCTTCTACCACTAGATGACAGTAACACCCTTCAGGTGTGTGACAACTAAAAACATCTTCAGATATTGCCAAATGTCCCCAGGGGGGTAAAATTGCCTCCAGTTAAGAAACACTACCTTTTGGGTAGTGGGAAGGATATTGCGTCTTTGAAATAGTAGGCATTTACAAATAGTTACGTGATTTCCTTGTAGAAAAATTAGCTGTTTTCCAATGGTTACATTACCCAAATTTTACTTATTTGATTCAGTCGACCAAATGGTTTCTTTTAGTCTTTGCCTGCTTTGAGCTTGTCTCTTTTTAATATTTGCCATCTTGTGAATAAATTACAAGTTAATGTTTCTCATAAAGGAGATAAAAGTTAGAAAACAACAAAGCAAAACATCCCATTTTATTTTTTTCTCATTTTATTCTAACATTTTAAATGTATCACTTGGTCCATTTTGGAGCCCTTATCTCTTTGTTTTTTCCCAGTCCCCAATTTGAGAGAGCTTATGAAACTTCATTTACACAGGGAGCTGACTTCTTGTAGACAGCGTTCTTGGCTCTTTGAGACCAGGCTCAGGTGTGCCATTCTGTGGTGTGACTTTTGGAAATGCCCAATCTGTGGTGTTCCAGAAATGGCATTGGAGTTGAATCCCGTGACACTGGAGTTGAATCCCGTGTGACCTAAAACCAATTTGAGCCTCAGTGGGTTCAGTGGGGGTTCAAGAAAATGTGCATGCCATACCAAACACATTGTAGGTCCTTAAATGAGGACTCTTCCTGCTGTGAAAGTAGGCGTAGCTTGAAGAAACACACCGGTGGCTGATTCTTGACTTCTGGCTATCTTGGGAAGGTGAGTCTCATTCAGATACTGACAAAAAGTGCAAGGTCACATCTTGGATTTGGTTACAATAACATTTAGAGCTGGTTACTATACTTTGTCTTAAAATATAAATATAGAGACTTTGTAGAAAGCAACAAACTGATTTTGGAGTAAAAATCTCTAAGTTGAGAAAACGTTTTAGGGATTTTGAGTATTGTTTCTATCCCCCAGAATGTTATTTGTACTAAAATTTATATTTTTTGAAACCTCCTTTTTGTGTCTGATGCAGAAATTAAGTGATTAAAACTGAGCCTAATTTTCTGTCTGTGTATCTTTGTTACTATTAATGTGGTGAAGAGCTGTGAAAATTCTGAAAAACATGGGCGAGTTGAGTGTACGGCAAGCTTCCTAACCCTAGGTATTTTATATCCTTCCATATTGGTTGCTTTCAGTGAAACTGTACACATAAACCCAGAGAAGCTATAAGGTCATATAAACTTTAGCCACCTTTCCAGATTCAAATTACTAACATGCTTGTGATTTCTTCTCAGGTCTGATTTTTGTGGTAGACAGCAATGACAGAGAGCGGGTCAATGAGGCCCGAGAAGAACTAACTAGAATGTTAGCAGAAGATGAACTCAGAGATGCAGTTTTATTAGTGTTTGTAAATAAACAGGTATGTTGTTGGCTTTCAGAATACTGGGAATGAAATTTATGCCAGATGTCTCACTTTAAAATATAGGTATTTAAATTAGATACCTGCCTCACTCTCTCTAGGCCCTACCATAACCTCTTCCTCCTCCTCTTTTTTAGGATACGTCTTATATTCATTCATTTACTCATTCAACAAATAGTAATTGATCATTGTTTTAGGTATTGGTGATGTAGCAGTGAACGAGACAGACAAAAATCCCTGTGTTCATGAAGTTTACCTTCTAGTGGGAGGAGAGGCAGTCAATGAATAATATGAAATGTGCCAGATGGTAGATGTTGTAGAGCAGAGTAAGGGGGCAGGGAAGGTGTGGGGAAGGGCCAGGAATCTCTCTTTGATAAGGTGACATCCGAGCAGAGACCTGAAGGCATTGAGGAAGGGAGCAGCTAGGCAGTTGATGTAGCTGGGACAGAGTGACTAGGGAAGCAAGGGAGGAGGTGAGATTGGATTAGGTAGAGCCAGTTATTAAGGAAGGAAAGGGGTCTCTGCTTCACTATAAAGTACAGCAGTACAAGAAGAGTGGGGGGAGGGCTGAGGGAAGACGTGTTCGGCCTCAGGACTCCAGCCAAACTAAGCATGAAAAAGAAGGTAAAGTCACCTGGAATTGCACCAGTCTGAGATAACCACTGTTAACCTTTGATGTATTTCCTTCCATTCTCTCCTCCATGAATACATTTGTTGTATAATTGAGATCATACTGTTTAAGCAATGTTGCTTCATGTTTTGTCACTTCAGATTTATCAGAAGCATTTTCTCTTGTCATTCCAGCTCTTTGGAAACATGATTTTAAATGGTGGACAGATTGTCATTCACTCAACTGTTTCCTTACCGTTTAGGTTAAATGTCACTCCAGAGTCTTTACTATTGAACATAACTGACCTTAAAAAAATAAAAAAAATAAATTATTTTTTAAATTATAAAAACAGAAAACGTGCTCTTGATAGAACTATGCAGACAGTTCAGAATATCAAGTGAAATATTCTAGCCCTAACTCCTCAAGATAAAACATTGTTAAATTTCTTATATATCTTTCCAGAAATATAACTCCCTATGCTTATTATGTAACCATATGTAAGATTATATACGTATTTAAATTTCAGGGGTCATACCATGCATTCTGTTTTGCAGTCTGCTTTTTCATTTAGCATGTCTTTGTTGTCCTTCCATATCATGCATAGCAGTACATCTAGATCCACTGTGTTCTTTAATGCTAATTTACTCACATTTAGCCTTGGCAGGCAAGCCTCTAGGCACTTGGGATACATAAGAGAACAAGGTAGACAAAGATTCCTGCCCTTGTAAAGCTTGCATTCTAGTTGAGGGAGACCGATAATAAATAAACATACTAAATAAATAGATTTTGTAATATAGTGAAATGTGGTGAGTGCCATAGGAAGAAAGGAGACACTGGTCTGTAAAGGCCTTGCAGACCATAGAAAGGACTCTGGTTCTTACCTGGAGAGAGAGGGAGGAAGCAGTGGTGAGATTTTTTGTTTATTTGTGTTTTAAAAATTTTTACTCTTATAACATATATGCAACACAGAATTTCCCATTTTAACCTCTTTTCATTTGTGCAGTTCAGTGATACTAATTACATTCACAGTATTGTGCTACCACCACCACCATCCATTACCAAAACTTTTTCTTCATCCCAAACAGAAACTTTGAACCCATTATGCAATAACTTCCCATTCTCTTTATACCCCCTGTCCCTAGTAACCTGTAATCTACTCTGTCCCTATGAATTTGCCATTCTAGGTATTTCATATAAGTAGAATCATATAATATTTGTCCTTCTGTATCTGGCTTATTTCATTCAAGTTGACAAGTTGATGTCTTCCAGGTTCATCCATGTTGTAGCACGTATCAGAACTTCATTCCTTTTTATGGCTGAAATGTTCTGTTGTATGTATAGGTGGCAGGGTTTTGATTGAAAAGTGACTTGATCTGACTTTGACTGCTGGATTGAGAATAGACTTTAGGGGAGCAAGAGCAAAAACAGGAAGACCAATCAGAAAGTTATTTCAGTAATCCAGGCAAGAGTTGATAGTGGGTCAGATGCGGGTAGTTGTGGAGAAGGAGAGAAAAGGTCAGGTTATCTGAAGATATTTAGAAAGTAGAGCTGTTAGGATTTCCTGATAGATCGGCTATGGGGTTTGAAACAGGTAGAGAAATTAAGATAGTGTCAAGGTTTTTGGCTTGAGTGATGAGAAGGCCAGAGTTGCCATCATCTGAGATAGGGAAGATAGAGGCTCAGGCAGATTTTGGGGGGAAGAGCATAGTATTGCATTGTATGTATATTGCATTATAAACTGACTTTTGTGTTTTCTCTTTCAAGGATCTTCCCAATGCTATGAATGCAGCAGAGATAACGGACAAGCTTGGCTTACATTCCCTCCGCCAGAGAAACTGGTACATTCAGGCTACTTGTGCTACCAGTGGAGATGGGCTTTATGAAGGCCTGGACTGGCTCTCCAACCAGCTCAAAAACCAGAAGTGATCAGAAGTGATCCATTCCCTGTGCTTTGTGGCAAAATCCGCTGGCCTCTTCTGTGTGCATGTGTGCGTGTGAGGAGCCGAGTGTGGGTGTGTGGCTGGGAGTGGGAGCAGCTTTCTCACACCGTGCCTTATACATGCTGTAAGGAAAACCAGTGTTAGCGTTTTAAGGAAATCCAGTGTTAAGTTTTAAATGCTACTTTCCATTTCAATAGCTTTGATCATTTTTGCAGTCGATGGAGGAGTTTGGAGGGCTTACTGGTCTGGAGCACAATGGCCAGAGGGTCTTCAAGGTGGAAGGAGGGTGAGAGTCGGCGCGTGGATGGAGTTCAGTTGTTGCAGCCCTGTCCTTGCATCTCTGCATACCTGGAGTCCTGTTACACCTTTGTGGTTTCCTTTTGTAAAAAGGAAAGAATTGTCATTCTTCTCCAACACTGGCAGAGCTAGCAGCTCACTTTTCAGTGCTTTAAAGCAAATGATCTTCAAAAAAAGAAAAGATACCTGCTTGCTGCAGGTGTGAAGAAGTTCAGATCTGAACACATTTCCCTTAAGTTATATTTTAGCCCAGACTCCCTGGTTTAACATGCTTTACCGAAAGGAATCAGTAATCTTTTTCATTAGAGTGTCAAGACTCCATAGCATCAGAAAATTTTCCAGTCTTTCCCTATGCTAGTTCCTTCCCTTATTTGCCTCTGTTGGGTGGTGACTGGGGTAGTAATGTGGGAGAGGGTGAGGCTCTTTACTGGAGCATCACAGTCAAGCAAAGAGTCTTGTTAAGAAAAAGAGGTGACAGGTCATGTGTGTGTCCTTGCATCACCATCTCAGGTTTCAGGCTCCTGAGACAGCTGCTCCCACTTCTTTGCTCTGCTGAATGTTCTGTACTCGAAGCAGGAGGTTCACTCCTGGGATGGAGTCGTCACTGTGTACAGATATCTTAGTCAAACTTAAGGTTTTGGTTAGTTTCTATTTCCAGAACCACAGTCCTGTGAGTTCTGAGGGTTTATGAGAGAATCACGAGGTTAATTTGGGGGACAGAACTCCTGGCAACCCCTGGTATTGCCCCCAAGTTGGTGCTAAATATATGAAAATTGCCTCTCTCGTATAGACCACTCTGTGGCACTGACTCCCTCTTCTGGATGGCAATAATATCTGATGAATTATTTGGAAACATGCTTTATGTTGTCCTCAGAATATTAATATATATGGCCTCGGGTTGAGCTAGGTCTGTTCATTCAGTAGTCCAGAGCTCTTTTACCCAGGCAACTGTTGGCTAAATTTTTATCCTAAGCACTTCCACTCTTTAACCTTTTAAAATTCCTTTTTCAAAAAACCTTCGTTCAAACTACAGAGGAGAATATGAAGGTGGATTTTTAACAAAAGTAAACTCTCTTTATTGATAATAAGGTTAATATTTCTAGGGGAAAAATTCATACCATGATAACAGTGGAGTGGAGTGCTTTTCTTTAAAATACTGACTTGAAAGAATGTTCATTGCAATAGTCCTGACATCTAAATCCAGGTTTGATTTTTAACCGTGGAGTAATTCCTGAGAAACATTTAGATTGTACGCCTCAAATTGGCAGCGACTGTGTTATACTTTTGTATTATGCTTAGTACAGTGTACCGAGTACTGTGCTAGGCCTCATTAAACACTTGTTGATTGGTTGGACAATAAAGAACTTGCTTTGAACAGAGTAGAGGACAGCCGTGGGCTTCTGCATGTCTCATACTTTGAAATCCCTTTCCTCCTCCCTCTTAGTAGACTTTCTGTTGAAAGCTTCCAGGTGCTGGTACAAAAGACATCCACACAGATCTCTCTCATCCCCTATGCCTTTAGCAATATCCCTCATGGTACTTTTCTTAGCACTTTGATGTGCAGTTTCCCTCACTAGGACTTTGGCTCTGCTCAGTCATAGTAAGTGAGAGTATTTCAGTATAGTGATTTGGAGCAAAGACTTGGGTTCTGGAAAGCCATGTTCACCTCCTAGAGGTTTCCCTAACTAGCTGCTGATCTCAGGCCAGTTACTATTAGCCTCCATATCTCCAAGTCTCAGTTTGCATAACTGTTAAATGGGGATATTAATACCTACCTCATAAAGTTGTAAGGATTAAATGCCTCATTTCTTTGAATGTCCTGCTCTGATGTTTCCCTGGGGCTATGTCCAAGTGTGAACAGCAGTGCTGGCCACAAACTGATCAGTTTTATTTATAAGAGAAGGGGAGAATGGGGGGGTGCCTATATTTAATCTCTGCTGCTCTGTTCACCTCATTCCAACTATGGTAAATGCTAATATGTCAGTTTGCATAAGACTAGCTGGGATGCTTGTTCAAATCACATTGCTGAGTCCAACATCCAATCTTTTTTTTTATAATCCCGTGGTTTTTAGTATATTCACAGATAATGTACAACCTTCACTACCTAATTTTAGAAGATTCTCATCATCCACAGAAAGAAACCCCGTACTCATTAGCAGTCACTCCCCATTTACCCACCCCACCTTCAGGTGCTGGCAACCACTGATCTACTTTCAGTCTATGGATTTGCCTCTTCTGAACATTTTGTATAAATGAAATCATACAATATGTGTGTTTTTTTGTCTGACTTCTTAGGATAATTTTGTTAAGATCATGAATTTCAAAGTTCATCCATATTTTAGCATGTATCTGTACTTCATTTCTTTTTATGGCCAAATAATATTCCATTGGTATGGATATACCACTTTTTTTTTTTTTCAGTTTTATTGGTACATATTAATACAGCATAAGTCTATCCAAAGAGGACAATTGGTGATATTTGGTGTAATCACATTTGTGCATCTATCACCCCAAACACTCCCAGAGCACTTTTGTTATTCCAATAATAAGGGAAAAACAAAACTCATCACCTCAATCTATGCCTAGCCTCATGTACATATCTGCTATTCTTTTTCCTTTAGTATATTTTGTAAAAACAGCCATATGCATTATCACCCATGTTCATGTTTTACATGAGGTTTTACTATCATACCATCCCATGTTACAGTTTTCAGCTTTCCTTCTAGTAATATACATGACCTTAGACCTTCCTTTGAAACCACTGTTATAGCCATACAATAGCACTGCTAGTTACAAATACCATGATACACTTGAACCATTTCTATTCATTTCCAAAGATTTACAAACAACCTTTTAAACAATTCTGCACAGATTAACCCTCAGCTTTCCATTCTCTACCCTCCTGTTTTCTGGTGGCCTGTATTCTAATCGGATATACCACTTTTTGTCCTTTCATCGGTTGATGGGCATTTGGGTGGATTCTACATTTTGGCAGTTAGAAATAATGCTGCTGTGAACATTTGTGTACAAGTTTTGTGGGTATATAGCTAGAGGAGGAATTGCTGGGGCCTGTGGTAACTATATTTAACATTTTGAGGAAATGCCAAACAGCTTCCAAGTGACTGCACCATTTTACATTCCCACAAGCAATGTATGAGGGTTCCAATTTCTCCTCATCCTCGCCAAAATTTTCTATTATCCGTCTTTTTTAGCTTAGCCATCCTGGTGTGCGTGAAGTATCTCATTGTGGTTAAGTAGGTTTGAGTGCAGCCAAACATGTGCAGGTGGTTTTGACACAGGCAGACTTTTGAGAAACTCTGCCATAGACAATGACAGAGAGACATCACCCTACCCCTGCCCCCAACTATGATTTCTGCCATGACCATCCCTCAGTATACCTGCCCAGCTTTTCCAGAAACTGGTGGGACTGCAGGAGTGGCTGATAGAGAAACTTGTGATTGAACCAGAGTGGACAGGTGAGGGGCTGGGGGACCTGGGGTGTGCTGAGTTGCTGTTGGCCTGACCACGGCACCAGTCCTGAGGCTACGTGAGTAGCAGGTGAGGCAGAGCCCCAGGGAAAAGCTGCCCCGTATTCAGGACAACCTTGAGGGGGAAGGAGCCTGCTAATAATTAGGCAAGGACAGCAGGTTGTAAAGCAGAATGTATGGTCACCCTGTCAGAATGGACAGAGCTCTGAATCTGGAACAAAAACTTTGGCTGAAATTAGAGCACCACCTATTCACTAATTCAATTAAATTGAACTGTGCAGCCTCTCACCCTTGGTTTCCTCATCGGAAAAAGATTTGCCTGGGGTAGAGCTCTTTGAATACCAAGAATTTGAAATAGCGGCTTTTCCAAGACTGTAGAATGAGCCAATTCTATATATTGTGGTTTATGCCATTTGATCTATTTTAAACAATAGTATAATAGGGCTGGGAATGTTTGCATGTGGGTTGCTCAGGCCTGGAGAGTGTGTTTCACTAGGTTTTGAGGTAGGGTTCAAGTGATGGCACCTTCAAGTGACCTGCTTTGTCCATGGGTATTGGTTGAGGTCAAATGGCAGAAAAACCTGATGATACTTTGTGAGATGCTTTTGGGGGGGAATTTTCTAAATTTTTTCTTTTTTGGCAACAGTTTTCTGGATATATAACACATACCGTACAATTCACTCACTTAAGGTGTATAATGGTTTTTAGTATATTCAGAGTTGTGCACCATCACCACAATCAATTTTAGAACATTTTCATCATCCCAGAAGAAACCCCATACCCTTTAGCAGTCACCCCTCATTTTCCCCATACTCCATCCCTAGGCAACCACTGATCTGTTTTCTGATTTGGTGGGAACACTTTTTAAGCTTTGCTTTTCCATCACCCTGTGCTTCCTGAGGAGTGCCACGCTAAAAACTTCTCTCCTATTTTGTTTTTCATTCTTCCCATCCTCTTCTTTTATTCTAGTACATTGCATGGGAAGGCCTGTCTCGGAGGAAGCTTCCGTGTAAGCATCGGATGGGTGGTTGGACGAGGTGATCTAGGCATCCAACCCTAAGGCTAGCTATTGACTTGGCCTCTGCGCTTGCTGCTGCTGTCTCCACGAGGTGGTGCTGCTGCTCCACCCCACCTGACCTGAGCGGCCCTGGCTGGGCCATGCGGTTCCCCAGTGCAGGGGACTCCGTCTCCATGCCCGAGGTAGGGGCTGGACCAGAGGTAACACGGAATAAGCCTAGAGAGGAAAGGCAAAAGAGGTACCCAGAGCACATTCGAGAGCCAATAATAACAGAGGCAGCAGCAGCCACTGCAAATCTTGGCTATCACTTGTTGGGTACCAACTACTCGCTGGATCTGTTGCTAGTTATTTTATATACGTCATCGCTAATCTTCACCGAGCAAGGCAGGTGTGTTATATCTGCTTTGCAAAAGAGGAAATTAAGGTTCAAGAAGATAAGGTGACCTGCTGGAGGCAAATGTAGATTTGGGGCACCAGACCCACATCCTTCCCAGCACACAGTGCTGCCTGGAGCTCTAAGCTGATGCCCAGACACTGGTGCCCAGAGCCTGGCAGAGAAGGAGGGAAGGAAGTAAAAGTGCCTAGTGGAGACATCGGGGAGGGCCCAGAGCCCAGGAACTGGGCAGACCTGTGAGAGGATGGAGTTAGCTGACACCCAGGAGGACTGAGCAGAGGACAGAGAGGAAGGAGCCAGAGCCAGTGGAGGTCACAGCAGAGTGAGACCTGGCTCTAGCCTTGATGTTTATAGTATTCTCTGGGAAGCAAATCCTATCATCACAAGTCTTCTAAAAGTGGATCGTGGGGATGGTTGCACCACTGTAAACATTTGCTTAGATGGGTGAATTGTATGGTCTATGAATTATATCTCAGTAAAGCTGTATAAACATTATAATAATGAAACCCTAATAGTGACCAGGGTGCTGGGTAAGTGGGTCTCAGCAGCACTGCATTTTTGAAAATAAATTGGTTTATATTTACATTTTATATAAATGGAATCATACTGTATGTAGTACTTTGTGTCCAGTTTCTTTCACTTAACATAATGTTTTTTTTTTTTGTCTGATATTAACATCTTGTAGTATTAACATACATTTGTACAGCTTCAAAGAAAAAGTCTTATATATGCAATATTACTCATATTCATATCTCACATGAGGTTTTACTATGCTATACAGTCCCATGTTGCATTTTTTAGCTTTCCTTTTAGTAATATACATGACCTTAGACTTTCCCTTTCAACCACTGTCATATCCATATAATAGCAATGTTAGTTACAAGCATCATATTGTGCTTTCACCTTTTCTTTTCATTTCCAAAGATTAACACACAACCTTTTCACCAATTCTGCATAAGTTAACCCTCAGCTTTCCATTCTCTAACCTCATTCTATTTTCTGGTGACCATATTCAAATTATTAACTCCATGTCATTACACAGTATATTTAGTTCATGAAAGCACAATCATATAGTATTTGTCCTTTTGTGTCTGGCTTGCTTCACTC
>JAQZBX010065931.1:0-16193 GCA_029593785.1 Cabassous unicinctus
AATAACAGGGAAAGAAATCCAGTGAAGAAGGCGGATGGGATGGCGAGGCAGAGGGCAGCAAAGGTAGAAAAAAGGAACTGTCAGCAGGGTGAAATGGTGCTGATAGACCAGCTAAGAAAGGCTGTCTGTAGATTTAGCAATGGCTATGTCACCTCTAGGCGGGGCGGGGCGGGGGACACCAGATCCTGGTTTATGACTGCTCTACCAACAAGGAAGCAGGCATTGGGAGAGCAGGCTGGGGGTGGGACGGGGACGTGCCCTGCACCTGCAGGCTGCACTCTTCAGTGTGGCCCTTCTACAAGCAGACAGTCCTCAGCACCCCTAGGAAACCGCAGCGAGTGCTGGCTAACTTTGTCCTCTTGAAACTTTTAAGTTTGAGCAAAATGGTGACAGACACTGTTAAGTATCAATGATAACATGGCATTGAAATTAAAATTTCACCATGTTTTTCTCGGGCACGTATGTATGTGAAAAGGGATTGAGTACTAAATCCTTATACACACGAATGCTGAAAATTAAAACGAATCAGGCGATTTTGAAAGATCCACTTAAATCAGGGCTTCTTAACCAGGGGTCCATGAGCTTGAACTGAAATAAAAAACCATTATTCTTGTGGGGACGTGTTGGTGCGGGTGTGATGTATTTATTAAATAATGCTCAGCATAGTGTGGACTTAGTAAGGGGTCCATGGTTTTCACCTGACTGGCAAAGGGGTCCGTGGAACAGAAAAGGGTAAGAACCCCTGATTTAAATGATATCCATACTAAAGGGCCCAGGATCCTAAACTGCCACTTCTACAGTTGTGTCCTGTTGCCCCCTAACTGACCCGCGGTGGTTGAGAGCCTGCTTAAGCAAACAAATGGCCGCCTTCACCCTCATTTTATTAAAAAGGACAAAAAAAGGACCTACTTTTTTTTTAAAAAATAAGTGGTGTGAGATTGAAGATGCGCTAGTGTTGCTGCAATTTTTTTAGCTCTTCCAAGACATCTTGTGCCTTGCTCTGTTCCCTCCCCTTCCTGCTATTTTGCAGCTATGGCCACTAGGGAATTGCATGGCAGGAAGGCTGGATTTCATTTAGTTTGCCTGTGATTCCCGATTTCCATAGCACCTGGGTGCAGCTGCAGCCCTGGGGTCCAGGTAAGTGCATCAGGTAAGTCAATCTAAAGCAGCCGGCTCCTAAGACAACTCTTATATTATCAGTGTGTAATAATCTTGCTTAATTATTTACAGTATAGTCAGAGGTCTATAGAGTTTGGGGCATGAAAGGGGTAAGCCGCCTCCAAAATTCATTCTTAAGGAAGACGCTAACCCAGAGATAAAAGCAGATTTGGAAACTCTTCTGCCAGAACTTTACAAATTGGCTGGGGAGAGGGATAAAAATAATTAAATAAACCAGAAAAATAAGAATCATAAGTTTTCTAGAGAAGCTTGCAATAAAGTTATTTTGCATAAATTTTAATGCACAGATTTTTATATTTTTGGCGTAGTAAAACTGTCCTTCAACATGTACTAAGATTCGTAGACTATCAAGCCTAGGAGAGATATTGGGAAGTTAGTGCGTCCCTCGCATCGCATGCTCAGGAAGCTGAGACTCAGAACTTTGGTGACCCAGTAAGGCATGCTCAGCTAGTTTTTTGGAAGGTCTATTGAATATTAGCATTTGGGGAAGCAAGAATCTTGTACACAGAAGCGCTTAACTTTTACCTGCACTAGTACTATGATGCACTTGGAGAAAATTACTCTGGAGGGACAATTGGTAACTCTTTTTTTAAAACTTCCCTCCTCCACCCCACCCCACCCCCTCGAGATGGCTCCCTCATTTGTCTGCTTGCTGTGTCTGCTCATTGTCTCTGCTCATTGTCTCTACTTGTTGTGTCTGCTTGTTGTCTGCTTGTCTTCTTTAGAAGACACTGGGAACTGAACCCGGGGCCTTCCATGTGGGAGGTGGGTGCCCAACTGCTTGAGCCACATCTGCTCCTTTATCTTTATTTTTAAAGAAGTTTTGGATTATGGAACAGTTACATTGAAAATATAGGGGATTCCCGTGTACCCTACCCCCTTCACCTCTCACACTTTCCCTTATTAGTAACATTTTACATTAGTGTGATACATTTGTTATAATTGATGAACAAATACTGAAGCATTACTACTAACCATGGTCTATAGTTTACATTATGGTTTATACTTTGTACTGTACAATTTTTTAGGTTTTGACAAAATGTATAATGGCCTGTATCCACCATTGCAATATCATGCAGAACAATTCCAATGCCTTAAAAATGCCCCATGTTCCACCTATTCTTTCCTCCCCCTCCCCTCAGAACCTCTGGTAACTGCTATCTTTATATCAATGTTACAAGTTCTTCCATTACTACAATAATAATAAGTCTACATTCGTCTATGTTTGCATTCTCTCCTTATGTTTGTTCATTCTCCAATCTTGAGGATTTGGCGATGGTGATGCCCACTCTGCTTCAGCTTGAGAGGGGGCTTAGATCTTTTGGGGCATATGGAAGAAAGTGTTTTGCTTGCAGTTGTAGATACTTTTTGCTTTTTGGGAAAGGGATTGTCCATCATCATTTTGTTAGTGGTCCTGGGCTAGTCCAGTGAACTGGAGAGATTCGGGGCTCAATTGGCATATGAGCAGACCAAAGATTCAAGTCTCTGGGACATGTATTTAATAGGCATAGTGCTAAGTATAGGTTCAAATAAAAGGGGTGGAAGAATCATATGTAGGGAAATTGTAAATGAGCCTAATTGTTACAGTGGGGAAATAGGTTATATATTCCAGGTAAGGCTCACTGACAAGGTGCTGATTTCAAAGGATCATGTGCCTTGCCTATAGTGTCCAGATGTCTCTAGAGCCCTCAGGAGCAGCCATGTTTGAGGCTTTGTTTACTGTGGAAGTTAGTGAGATCCTCCTGAGACATGAATAAGTGTAACCTCTAGAATGACCTCCCAACTCACTTCAAATCTCTTCTCCTAAAAACTCTTTTGTATTTAATGTTTCCCCCTTTTGGTCAAGGTCTTTTTCCAAATGCATCACTGGTTGGTACTTGGTAATAATCCCTTGGTGCCAGAGAGGCTTATCCCTGGGAGTCATGTCTCACGCCAGGGGGAAGGTAGTGAGTTTATTTGATGAGTTTGGCTTAGAGAGAGCCCACAATTGAGTAACAAGGAGGTTTTCAGGAGGCAACTCTAAAGCAATAAATATTATTAGGCTAAGTTTCAATTTTACAACAATAAGGTTATTGTGGGGTCTTCACCCACTGAGATATCACCCTATGATCACATGAACACATTCATATTCCATAGACACATACCCCACATGCCCCCTTCCCCACACATCCCTCCACCACTGACACCCTGCACCAGTGGCCATCCCCTGCCATAGTTGCCAAAAGAACACTTTTCACAATTGTACACTCAACCACAGTCCTCTACCTCCCCAGAATTTACCTGTTCTTTCCTCCAGCCCTCCCCCAGCTCTATGGAAAGCCCAACCCACCCCCTAAGCCCGCTCACACTCACACTCCAGCATAGTTGACCTCATTCACATCACTGCACCTCCATCACCCCCATCCACTGCCAAACCTCCCCCATCCACCTTATCATAGATTCTACCCAGATGGAGCATTGACTCACCACTCTCTACTCACTTTCTATCACCTGGTAACCTATCTTCTAGACTCTACCTCTGTGAGTCTGCTCAATATATCAGTGAGATTATACAATACTTGTCCTTTAGTGACTGGCTTACTTCACTCAACATAAGGTCTTCAAGATGCATCCATGTTGTCGTATATGTCAATACTTCATTCCTTCTTACAACTGAGTAGTATTCCATTGTATGTATATACCACATTTTGTTTATCCATTCATCCATTGATGCACACTTGGGTTGCTTCCAACTTTTGAAAATAGTGAATAATGCCACTATGAACATTGGAGTGCATATATCTATTCGCATCCCTGCTCTCAATTCTTCTGGGTTTATTCCTAATAGTGGGATCACCAGATCATATGGCAATTCTATAGTTAGCTTCCTGAGGAACTGCCAAACTGTCCCCCACATCCTCTCCAACACTTGTAGTTTTCTGTTGTTGTTTTTTTTAATAACAGCCGGTCTAACAGGTGTAAGATATCTCATTGCCGTTTTGATTTGTATTTTCCTAATAGCTAGTGATGTTGAGCATCTTTTCATGTGCTTTTTAGCCATTTGTATTTCTTCTTTGGAAAAGTGTCTGCAAATCTCTTGCCCATTTTTTAAACAGGTTGCTTGTCTTTTTATTTTTGAGATGTAAGATTTCTTTATATATGCAACTGGTAACTCTTTATCAAGAGATTCAGAAGTTTAGATAAAGCATAGGAGAAAAATTCAGAAATAAGTTAACTAAGAAAGAACCTAAAAAAAAAAAAAAAAAAAACTCCAATGGCACCCTCCGGTCCGTGTCCATTAACCTGTCAATACTTCATGTTTATGAGATGACAGCAGCTTAAGATACAGACCAAGGACTTTCCAGGAGCTCTCACTCCATGAACTTCAACATTCAGCATAATGATTGCACCTATTCTCTGTGCATTCATGTTGACTGTATGGTCTGTCTATGGCAGTGGCTATTGCCTGGTCTTTAATATACCACCCAAAGTGTTGCATTCCCAGTGAGTCCTCTGCAGAAATACTGCTCACTTTGCTGGACATCCGTAGTCAGTTAGCCCAACCTTTGGCAGTAGAAGCATTGCCTTAGTTAGGATGTGGGTTTAGCTGTGTAACAAAGACTCCAAATAATGGTGACTTAAGTAAGTGTGTTAGTAGTGACCTCTCATGTCAAAGCCTGGGCTCGTAAAGCAGGTCTGCTCCATGGAGTCGTAGGAGACTAGGCTTTTTCTATGCCCGAATCATTGCTCTCTTTTGAGGAGTCCAAGACGCTTACCACCACGTGCATCCTCCAGCCCCAGGACCAGGAATGGGGTCTTGCCTTTAACGTCATGGTCCAGAAGCTGCACAAATCACTTTTGCTCCCTTCCCCTGGCCAGGATTTGGCTTTATGGTCATATCTGGGCTGCAAGGGAGACCAAGAAATATTGTCTTTGTTGTGGGCAGCCATGTGCCCAGCTAAAATTTCTCCTACCATGGAAGAAGGCGAGGAAGCGTGTTGGCGATGATTTGCAATCTCTGCCTACAGCATTGACGAAGATTAGACTTTCCACCCAGTCACCTTCCCCAAAGGGTGACTCTCACACAGTTGGAACCAGGATACTATTTTATTTATCCCTTCACCTATTCATTCAGCAAATACTTGACAGTGAGGTACCAAAAATACAAAAGCGGAAAGATGCAGTGGACGACTCCAAAAAGCTCTAACCCAGGGTGCTGCCTAATAAGTGGCCATTTGTGTAGGTGAGGTGGTGTGGAGCACAGATTTCCGAGCAAGTCAGGGTAAGGAGGGGAGGCTGCTGCAACAATCCAGCAAAGAGAAGAGGGATGGCAAGGAAAGGTGGGAGACAGAGTCGGTCTTAGCTTTAGTGCCTTCTGGGAATAGATGAAACACAGGAATTAAAAACAGAGGGTTAAGCTGTAGTTGAACCAATGAAATACCGTATCAGCCCCATGGCTTTGTGAGAAGCACAAATTTAATTTGTTATTCTTTTAAAGATCATGTTAATATCATTTCTACCATATTCTTTATGCAAATTCTTCAAGTTCCTCTTCTAAGTTTTATCAGAGACAGTGCCATTACATATTTCTCTGCTTATTTGGGAGGAAAACATGTTCATTTATTGAAAATTATTTGTTGAAGGGTGTCTACTTGCTAGATACAAGGTGTAAGCCAGGCAGATACTGTTTGTTCTTATAAATGAATTATGGAAGGCTAAACATTTGTTTTTATGCTAGGTCTTCTCCAGCTGGAGAACAAAAGGAGTTTACCCCAATTTGACACCTTTATGAGCTTGAGATCTTTTTATTCCTGGAATGACAAAGGATTTTTTGTTTTTTTTTGAGACCACACATTTTGAAAATTTTAAAAGGGAAAATACTGAATCTTCAAAAAGGTTGGTTGGTGGAATTTGAGATTTGCCTGTGACCAGTTACTTCTGGGTGAAACACAGGAGGCCTGCGAAGATTATGCATGGAATTTGGCTCAAAGAAAACTCAACTCAATTTCCTGAAATGGAACGAGTTTGTGATTTCAAAGGGAAACATCTGCATTTCCTTTTCCAAAAATACTCTATTTGCAACTGGACCCTGTGATATTTAGAGGATTCCACAAGATGGCATGCAAATCCTTTGGATGATAAAGAGTCTAGCAGGTTTTAAAAATATGTATCTAGAAATAATTTTATAGACACTGTATAAAAGCATTATTTTAAAAAGGAATAATGCTTTCACTATCAGAAATATTTTAGGAACATTAATCTGTTTGTCTGATTGGACCATGAGACAACTCAGATCTTCATTAGTATTATCATAAGATAGTTACATTTATGTGCTGTTAGAAGAGAGTGTGTTGATCTTTATCAGACTTTTCTTGTTTCAGTTTGTGGCTGTTACTGATTTTTCATATGTGGAAATAGACCTACCTCTTCTGTTGGAAAGAACATTTAAAATTAAGTAAATTCTAGTTTAACATCTTTTTTAAAGGGGCCTGTCTCTAATAGTGAATAGTTCACCACTGTGAGGATTAGAGGCTATGTCAGCAGCCCCAAGGACAAAAAGTTTCTCCTTTCTGTTTGTGTTTCCCTCTTGCAGTTCAAACTCTGTCTTCTGAACCATGAGCATCATCTGGTGGGTGCTCCTTGCCATTGGAATCTGTGTGGGGAGCATAAAGTCACAGGACACGTGCAGGCAAGGGCACCCTGGCATCCCTGGGAATCCTGGTCACAACGGTTTGCCTGGAAGAGATGGACGAGATGGAGCAAAAGGTGACAAAGGGGATGCAGGTATGCACCACCTGCTGACCTTCAGCTGCCCTTCCATCTGCCCCTTTCATTCCTTTTACTTTTTTTAAAAATCTCATTCATTCATCCATCCATATAGTCATCCACCTACCCATTCACCCCTCCTGCAGCCATCTACCCACCTACCCAGCAAACATTTATTGAGAGCCCACTCCATGCCAGACTCTGTGCTAGGCACTGGGGTGTGGTAGGCTGGATTATGTACCCTGGAAAAATGTGTTTTTAATTTGAATCCATTCCTGTGGGTGTGAAGCCACTGTAAAAAGGAACTTTGAAGATGCTATTTTTTAAGGTGTGCCACCTGAATCGGGATGGGTCTTAATCCTATTACCTGAGGCCTTATAGAGAAAGACATGTGGAGGATCAGAAGCTGGAAGCCAACAAAACACAGAAGGAGATCACCACGTGCTTTGCCATGTGACAAAAAAGCCAGGGACCAAGGGTGGCTGACAACCAGCCCCAGAATGCCAGTCTTTGGGGACAAAGCATCGCTTTGCTGATGTCTGGATTTGGGACTTCTCCTAGCCTCGAAACCGTGAGCCAAGAAATTCCCATTGTTTAAGCCAACCCACTGTATTTTATTTGTTTTAGCAGCTGGGAGGCTAAGACATGGGGATACGGTTCGGGAGGAAACCACAGTGCCCCACTTTCGCAGACTTTCTCATCTAGTGGCCATATCTGTGTGTCAGCACCATCTGTGATACCACAGAGCCATTCTCAGCACGTGAGGCCACAGATCTTCCTGCCTCAGGCAACAGGTATGGGTCTTGACAACCTATCGAGAGATGGATTGCTAAGTATTTGGGGGAGTACACCCAGGTGACAGCAACGCCTCGATGCAGATGCAGCAAGTCAGACATGGACCGCGCCCGGAAGCCACTCAATTGCTGCAAGGGGATCTGTGCCATATGTGGGGGCCCCACGGCAGTGTTTGGGGATGGGGCGTAGGATCCAGCCTCTGGAAGGGAGATTTGCAAAATCTAGTTGTTTGTGGTTTCTGGAGGGGAGCTCAGTTCTTGAGCTCTTGTCTTGCCCGAGGCGGCGGAATGCTCCACTCCAGGGCAGGAAGAAAACCTTAAAACTTCTAAGGGCATTTTCAAAGTTAAGTTTATGTGGGAAAAAAATGAGCTTTTAAAATATTTAGTACATGGATTGGCATCGTGGCCTTGCTTGGTCCATTTGCAGACGGCAGGAGTGGTCTGAGGCTTGAACTCTGTTCTGCGGGAGAAGGGGAAGCTCCTCGGTGCTAGCAGGCTGGCAGGGAAGCCTCGTCTATTCATTCACTAGCAGTGCACTGCGGCTTCTTGCACTTCCACGCTCCCGGGGTGGTGGATTTTCAAAGATATCGCTCATTATGCAAATGTATGGATACCTACAGATATTCCTGAGAAGAAACTGCAGATAGAAGGTGGGCCGGATAATGCAAGCATTAGTGAGATTAACAAGAAATTAGCAGAGCTAATTAGCAAGAAATAAATTAGCAGGAAAAAAACAGAGCTGACATTTCTAGTCATAATTGTGTATACTTAAAGTACATTACTAGGAAAAAGCAACAGTGAACGAGTTGGAACTGATGAGGAATCTGTCCAAATATTGGGAACTATTGAGACTTTGGGGCATATTAATCTATTACATTTATTACCGTGAATCTCATCTTAACTGTACATTGTGCCATGAGGTATTAGTAAATAATAGAAAAAAGCACCCCAACTCATAAAACTTTCAGGATTAAGTGTGCAACATGAACACAAATCACTATCATTTTTTTAGCAATATAATAAGTTGTGATTGTCAATGCAGCAGTATAAAAAATTCACTAAACTTAATGAAAAACATTCAGAAGCCTCTTGGTATTTCTTAATCATATCAGAGGATACGATATTCTTCCGGCTATATTAAAATGTTTGAAATAATATACAGAAAACAACTTGAGAATAGAGTAAAATTAATGCTTTTACAGCAAATGCTGTTGGAGAATGGATAAAAAAACATTGGTTAAGATTGGGAGAAAGGAGTACTAGAAGAAAATTACATAGTATGGGGGATCTGCTAGACAGTTGAATGAAAGTCTAGGTGATTCCAACACGTCTCAGCTGATGGCATTTGCTAGTCTAGCTGGTTCACTGAATGGACTGGATGAAGCACAGGGCCTGGAAGCAACTTTTTTTCCTCCCACCACTGCCCTGCACCTCTGTCTCACAGGATACCATCTCCAGCAAATCCAGGCCGGTCCAGTCACTTTTCGGCATCAAACCAGTCTCATTTCCAAGAAGCAATAAGCTCAGTTCAGCTTCACTGCAAAACCTCAGTCTTACTGAAACCAAGTCTTGTTGATTTGTGAGTGCGTGTATATGCGTGTGTGTGCTTGTACGTGTGTGTGTGTGTGTGTATGTACTCAGGATACATCTGTGTCTTCACGTTCCCTCCACCTGACATGTCCGTGCTTCTGCCCGACTGCCGGTACTGCCTTTGACTCTAGAGATGGAGCTGGATGGGGAGAAGAGGAGGAAGATAGGTAATTGGTGTGCTGTACTCTGGCTTGGGTGCCCTCTGAGGCCAATGCCCCCCGTTGGCTTTTCTCTCATGCAGTGCTTTGGGGTTCTCCACGGGCCTCCTTCAGCACCATGCCTTGACAAGCCCAAGGCCCTCCCACCCACCCAGCTGTGCCGGGGGCCCTCGGCGTCTTCATGCAGGATGCCCTTCCTGGGCAGGCAGCTTTCTGGGGCAGGGTCCTTTCAAAAGACCTCAAGTCTGGATCCTCTGGGGGCACCCACCCCACCTGCAGGAAAACTCAGCACCTTCACCCTGCCAGACCCAAGGAGCCCTGGGCTTCACCAATGCCGTCGCCCTCTTTGCTCTGCCATCTGGGCCCCTTCAGCCGGCCTCTTTAGATGCTTCTAGTTGGAAGTCAGGCATTGGTCTCTGAGACCACAAGCCCCCAGGTCACAGGCACACCCTGCTTCAGTGGCAAGGCAATATTTCTGCAGTTCAGCACGCTTCTGGCAGGGGCACTTGGAGGGGGAAGTCAGAGTCTCAACTCAGGAGTGGGTGTGTTCATGTGCATTTTGTTTCTGAATAGATGGGGTTTTAAGCCTTTTAATTTTTATTATCAAATATTTTATATTTTCAAGAGGAGATACAGATGATAGGTATAAATGATAATTAGAAAAGAATGAGGGAGGTAGACAGATAAAGATGTAGGTAGATGATAGATGGAAGATGGATAGATGATAGGTTGATAGTCATAGATAGACAAATGATAGATAAATAAATGATAGATTGACACTAGATAGATATAGACATAGATAATGATATTAAATAAAGAGGAATAAGACAAACACTCATATCCAAGAACAGATTTTTTTTTACCTCTGCCCTATTGAATCTCTTTCCTTCCTCCCCTAGGGTATCCTTTCAAATTTTAGATGTTTCCTAGAATCACACGTGTTTTACGTATATTTTATAGATAGTTCATGAGTATTATATATTACATATGTATTTCTTAGGAGGATATTCAACCACATTGCTCACACTAAAAATTAACTTCAGGGAAGCAGATGTGGCTCAAGAGGTTGAGCGCCTGCTTCCCACATGGGAGGTCCCAGGTTCGGTTCCCGGTGCCTCCTAAAAACAAAAAAACAAACAACAAGGAAACAAACAAAAAAACCAACCCAGGGACGCTGATGTGGCTAAGTGGTTGAGCACGGGTTTCCCACATAAAAGGTCCCGGGTTTAATCTCTGGCCCTGGTACCTTAAAAAAAAAAAGTTAACTTTATTTTTATCTTACCCTTTTAAAATGTATTTGTGTGTATGTTCCATAATAAACACATTTTAAGTACATCACCCATACATAATTTATAAACACATAACTAACCATTGATTAGGGTCCATGTTCACACCTTGCTACTTGGAGCTTCACAATCAAAAAGTTTGTAGGCCACTATGCTAGAGACGGGAGAAGAAAGAAGGAAGCAGCGTGACCAAAAGGAAGTCAGGAAGGGAAAACTTGTATTTCCGAAGTGGGACAGCAAAGGGGGTGGAGAGGGGAGGGAAAGGAGGACGGAAATGTTGGGTCACCACAGGGTCCTGCCTCAGGACCTGGAACCTGCCACCGCTGGGTCAGTGGAGCTGACCCCGGGCACCCCTGTTGCTGTGCACCAGTGCTCTTCTGTTTTTCCTGGTTGCCTTCTCCATGCCTGAAGCTGCTTCCCACCTGCTGAAGATGGAGCTCAGGGCAGCACTGACCTCGGTTCCTCAAAAAGTTAAAGAATTACCATGTGACTTGGCAATTCCACTTCTAGGCCTATACTCAAAAGAAAGAGAAAGCAGAGTCTCGAACAGATACTTGTACACCCACGCTTATAGCAGCATTATTCACAATAGCCCAAAGGTGGGAAGCAACCCATGTGTCCATCAATAGATGTACAGATAAACAAAATGTGGTGCATACCCACAGTGGACAATTATTCAGCCAAAAGAAAGAATGACATTCTGAGACATGCTGCAACATGGAAGAGCCTTGAAAACATTACACTCAGTGAAATAAGCAAGCACATAAAGACAAATATTGTATGATATCACTTAAATGAGATGTCTAGAAATAGAAGATTCACAGACAGAATGTAGATTAGAGGTTACCAGGGGCTGGGGATAGGGGGGTATCTTAGTTTGCCTGAGGTGCACAAATACCACAAACTGGTTTTGATTTAAATAACAGGAACTTATTGGCTCATGGTTTTGAGGTTAGAAGTCAGCAAGGCAATGCTTTCTCCCCAGAGAATATATGTCCTGGTGGTGGCTGCCAACAATCCTCAGGGTTTCTTGGCTTGTATCTGTGCCTCCCGTCACGTGGCGATGTCCTCTCCTTTCGTGCTTGGGTGACTTCTGGGTTCTCTTTATAAGGCTTCCAGCAGGAAGGCCTCATTCATTTGGGCCACGCTGTAACTTTTTAGTTAGTTTTTACAACATCTTCAGGAGGTCCTATTTACAGTGAGAGCCTCAGGAATGGATTAAGATGAAAAACATGTCTATGCTGGGGTACTTAATTCAATCTACCACAATGGGGAAGGGGGAGTATACGTTTGGTGGATAGGGAGTGTTTATAAATAAAAATTTAAAAATCCCCACGCAGCTGATGGTCCCCATGTGGGTTTCCCATGCCACCGACCAGTGATACTCACCACCAGCCCAAGGCGCTGCTCCTGCAAGATTCTTCCAGAGCCGCCTTTCTATCCCACAGAGTGGCATGCAACCAGGGATCACCTACGGTTTTGGAGGACCTAGTGAACTTTCCACTCCACCTCTCCACAAGCCTGATGGAAAAGGAAAAGAGTTGAAACAGTCGGCCCAGTCCTTCCCGCATTCACATCAGTCCCCGAGCACTCATCAAGTGAAAAGAAGGCCCCCATGCTCCCGCTGCACACCATCCCTTCCCTCCTGACTTCCTGGGCACTCCTGGTGCACCTTGGAGCTGGGTGCTTGGGAAGCGCACCCGGCTCTTTTTATACTTCACTTACTGGTCCTGCTGCTTGTTCCCACCTGCCTCTCTCCATCCTCACTTCCACATGGCAGAACTGGGGATCAGCCCTGTGACTTTCAATGGACATTACTGATGGACACTAATGCTTAGAAAAATCTGAATTCAAATTTTAACCGCTGCCTGTTTTCTTCTTTCCCACCCAGGAGAGCCAGGACTTCCTGGAGGTCAAGGGAAGGACGGGATGAATGGTGAGAAAGGAGAACGAGGTCAGAAATTGTTCTCCTAGTTTACCACGATCTAACCCTGAACTATTGTTTTAGTTTGCCAAAGGGGTGCTTATGCAAAGTACCAGAAATGGGATAGCTTTTATAAAGGGGATTTACTTGGGGTAAAAGCTTACAGTTCTGAGGCCATGAAAAGTCCAAACCGAGGCACCATCAGAGTTGCCTTCTCACCAAGGCAGCTACTGTTGATGCTGGTGCGTTGCCACGTGGTGAAGCAAGATGGCCGCCGATCTCTACCCAGGTCTCTCCTTTCCCTCTGGGCTCACCGTCCCCTCTTGAGCTGCTCCGTGGGCCCAGCCTTCTGGGGGCTTTGTGCTTAAGTGATCCTCTCTCTCACGTTGCAGAATCAAATATGCAGGCTCCCGTTTTCCTCTGTCTGAGTCTCTGTATCTCCCTTTGTATCAGACCCAGCAAGAGGGCAGACTCAACATGAATCAGCCCCACTGATCTAATCCAGTCAAATAGGTATCACACCCACAGGAATGGATTAGTTATAAAAATAGCATTTATCTTTTTGGGATTCATGAAATAATTGCAAACTGCCACAACCATCAATGAATTTAACAATAATCAATAAATGTTTACCAGGAGCAAGTCCTTCACTAGGCTCTGAGGATGATGCAAAGTCAAGGCCAACATCGTCTTTGTCCTCCAGAAACTCATGGTTTAGTGCAGGGGTTGGCAGGCTTTTCTGTAAAGGGTCGGGTCGTACATATTTTCAGCTTTGTGGGTCATATCGCCCCTGTCACAGCTAGCCAACTCTGCTGTTGTAGAAACAGCAGCCAACGACATTACATAAATGAATGAGCATGGCTGTGTCTGCTAAACTTTACTTATGAAAACTGAAGTTTGAATTTCACATAATTTTCATTGTTATGAAATATGACTTGTGGCCACTTAAAAATGTAACCATTCATAGCTTGCAGGCCATTCAAAAAAAGGAAGCCAGCCGGATTTGACCTGTGGGCCACCGTGTGCTGAACCCCAATTTAGTGGATGAGCGTAGAGGAGTGGGACTGAATTTTGACTCAGTGGATTGGATTCTCAGGGAGAAGGTGGCACTTGATTTGGGCCTTGAAGGGTAGGGAGGACGTGGCAGTTGGAGATTGGGAGAAAGAACAGTAATGTGTAAACCAATAAATGTTCACTATGTTCTAGATGGTTCTAAGTGCTTTTCATGTATTGGCTCACTTCCTAAAACAACCCTATAAGTTAGGCACTATTATTATCCCAATTTTATAGCTGAGGACACACAGGCAGAGGAGGCCGATTAGCTTGCCTGACTGCCATAGTGCCCAAGTGGTGGAGGCACAATTGAATCCTGGCATTGGACTCCAGAAGCCATGTCCATGCTCACAACCATGGGCAGTCTGGTGGGGGGAGCAGGGAAGCACCAAGTGCCTTAGTTTTCTGGGGCTACTATAAAAAAACACCACAGACTAGTTGGCTTAAATAACAGAAATTCATTGTCTCGGGTCTGGAGGCCAGAAATATGAAATCAAGGGGTCAGCAGGGCCAGGCCCCCTCTACAATCTGCAGGGAAGAGTCTGTCCCTGCCTCTCTCCTGCCTCCTGGTGTGGCTGGCAAGCCCTGGCATCCCTTGGCCTGTGGCAGCGTCATTTAACCTCTGCTCTGCCAGGGCTGGCTCTCTCTCAATCTCTCTCTCTTAGTCACTGTGCTCAAGTTTCCTCTTCCTAAGGACATCAGTCATATAGGATTAGGGCCCACCCTAATCCAGTTTGGACTCATCTTAACTAACAACATCTTCAAATAAGCTCACAGTCACCGGGGGAGACAAAATTCAATCCATAACACGGAGCAGGTTTGGAGAAGGAAAAAGGAAACTTGTAGAGTTGTGCAATAGGATGGGTAGATTGGACAGGCGGGGCTGGCAGGACAGAGCAACGAATGCCACACTAAAGACTTTATTTTGTGTTCTCTCCACTGAGGACTTTTTTTAGGGGTTGTCACATAACTAGGTGTGAGTGCAAGTTAATTGAAAGCAGCCTTAGGAACACTTTCTGGAGTTATCCTGGCTTTGGCAGTCCTTCTCTACTCAGAAGAGTGTGTTCTCTCAAGGCCGGGCATTCTTCAGTGGTCAAAATGGTAGACACAGATGGTCAAGAGTTGTAATTTTGAATGTGAGCCCAGACCTAGTTTAGGAGACAGGAATCAGAAGGTATTTTGTTTGTTTACAGTTGGGTGTGTGCATCTGGGAGTAAGTTAATCTTCAAACCTTGAGCATGTGCTATAGCTGTGCCTTACTTCCTTTGTCGTGTTTGTATGTTCAATAACAGAAGATTCAAAGTTGTTTTTCCTGAGGTCATCTATTCCTTTATTCTTTCTTCCTCCATTTAGGAGCAGATGGAAGAGTTGAGGCCAAAGGCATCAAAGGTGAACAAGGCTCAATAGGACCACCAGGGAAACATGGGCCGAAGGGTTTTGTCGGCCCCATGGGGGAGAAAGGCCTTCGAGGAGAGACTGGCCCTCAGGGGCAGAAGGGGAATAAAGGGGAAGTGGGTCCCACTGGCCCACAGGGCTTACAGGGCCACGCTGGGCCTTCGGGGCCTGTGGGTCTGCCTGGCCCTGTGGGCCCCATTGGAAAGCCTGGTCCCAAGGGAGAGGCTGGGCCCCTGGGGCCCCAGGGTGAGCCAGGCGGCCGAGGAATGAGAGGCTGGAAAGGGGATCGAGGTGAAAAAGGGAAAATTGGCGAGACTCCGGCCCTTCCCAAAAGCGCCTTCACGGTGGGGCTCACCGTGCTGAGCAAGTTTCCTTCTTCGGATGTCCCTATTAAATTTGATCGGATTCTATATAATGAATTCAACCACTACGACATAGCAACAGGGAAATTCACGTGCCATATCGCTGGGGTCTACTACTTCACCTACCACATCACGGTTTTCTCTAGGAACGTTCAGGTCTCTCTGGTCAAAAATGGGGTAAAAGTCCTGCACACCAAGGACGGTTATATGAGCTCTGAGGACCAGGCCTCGGGGGGCACCGTTTTGGAGCTGAAGCTTGGGGATGAGGTGTGGCTGCAGGTGAGGGGAGGAGAGAGGTTTAACGGCTTGTTCGCAGATGAAGACGACGACACGACCTTCACAGGCTTCCTCTTGTTCAGCAGCTAAGGACGGAGAAGAGCTTACACTGGCCTCACCATCCGTCAGAATCAGCTTGGCGGAGGAGGTATTAGACGATCTTACTGTACTAATTACTCTAATTATTGCTATCATCATAAAAAGGTGCACATAGGAAAGTTATTCGTAAAACAGATTTTGTGAAACTTACTATTTTTCCAAGAATAAACTTAAAAACACTTGCATGGCATATTATAACCTAATATTTTTCTTCATTCGCATTTTCTGAAGAATCCTTTGCATGCTTGTTTCTCGTGGGAAGAATGTTTTGATATCATTTGAGTTCTCTGGGAGCCATATTATGATTTATCTCTCATCTGTGTTCGTGAGGA
>JAQZBX010065932.1:0-16219 GCA_029593785.1 Cabassous unicinctus
TTCAGTATATGATTACATTTCACTGAAAATGATATAAGCTAGCATGTACTGTTCTATTTATCAATTTTTAGCTTTCTTATACTATTTCAGTATAACATAAGAGGTTAAATTATTACAAGTTTATGATTAATTACAAAAATAATTTAGTTTCATTGAATATAGGCAAATTGATGATTATGTAGATGTTTTCTGCTACTTTAGAATTATTTTTTCTTAAACATCACATGTGCATGATAGAAAAGTAAAACATAAAATATATTTAAAAAATAAAATGCCCAAATAAGTTTATTGTTTCCCTATACCACTTCACATCCCTCATATTTTTTTAATCTGGTAGAAATTTTTCATGATTTCTTGGCTCAGATGAAATGTTTAGCACAAATAATTGAAGGTATACATAATGGTTTCTTTAAACAAATACAATTATTATTTTCTGCCAAGTCTTTATTTTTCCCCAGAAAGATTTAAATAAGAATTGCTGAGATTAATTGGAAGATGTTATTCTTTCCTTATTGGTGATATTACTATTTATATTCTTTCTTTTCTTTAAAGAGCAATACCACTGTGTCCTACTTGAGATAAAATAAATTCTTTCCTGCCATGCTTAATAAATAATGAACTCTTGAAAAAAAAATTATTATACTAAGCACAAACTTCTTAGATAATGTTATTCAATGAACAAATTTGGAACAAAAAATTATCTGCAGCATTTGTCCTCAAATGTTCAATATTCTGCAATATTAAATATCATAGATTAATATATTGAAAAAATAGTGTATATGAGAATTCAAAGGCACTTTTTATTACAAGACACAATAATATTTGAGAGACAAAATATTATAATTTATATTAAATACTCATTTAACTTTATAAAATTGACTTAATTTTCTAAACAAGGATTATGAAAAATAAGTCAATAACCTCCTGTTAAAAACACTTAAGTGAATTCTACTTCAGACTACATGAAAAACATATATTGTGAAGAAATGACAATGGATTTTTTCCCTAAATTTTACCCTTAAAGTGTTTAAATTTAGTAAGTCAAACTTTAGATCTTGGCATATAAATTGCAGAATTTGTTCATATAAGAAAGAAACATGTAATTAATAAAACCCTCATGTTGCTGCAAAAATAATTAATCCATTTCTGTTAGTGTGAGAGCCTTTTGATAGAACTACAGCAGTGACGCATTACTAATGTTTAGTCTATGATGTTTTACTGGAGCTGATATAAAGAGAAACACAGAGAGAGACAGAAAATGGGAACTCTGTCATTCTTGATCTCAAGGGTCTCAAGACCCCTAAAGGACTGGATGCACAGAGCACTTCAAGGCTGAGGAGATGAGCCCTGCCATATGCCTGATTGCCACATAGCAAGATGCTAAGATCAACAGTAGCTGACTTTGGTGAGAAAGTCACCATTGCTAATGGTGCCTAGATTTGGACATTTCACAGCCTTGAAACTATAAGCATTAGCCCCCAAATAAATCCCCTTTATAAAAGCCGGCATATTTCTGGTACCTTTCAGCATCAGCCTTTTGGCAAAAAAAAACAGAAATTGGTAATGAGAAAGTGGGTTTGTGCTGCTTGTAGTTATCAAAAATGTTGGAACAGCTTTATAAATGGGTAAGGGGTATTTTTTGCAGGAATTGTGAGATGCTTGATAGAAAAAGACTAAATTGCTTTGAAGAGAGTTTTGGCAGGATATGTACCCTAAAATTATATCCAATGAGACCTTGGACAGAACTGATGGCTGGAAAGAAAGTGATCCTTGCTTTGAAGTGGCAGAGAACATGGCAAAATTGACTCCTGATGTAAGATGGAAAGCAGAGTTTGAAAATGATAAGCTTGGACATTTAGCTGAAAAGATTTCCAAACCCATTGTGGAAAATATGGTCTGGCTTTACCTTGAAGCTTACAGAAAAATGCAAGATGAAAGAGATAAGTGTAGACTTATACTTCTGGGCACAAACAAATTGGAGATTGATTAGGGAAACTCCAAGCTTCTGGAAAACAAGTCTCCAGAAGATAGTGCCTTATGTGAGGATTTAACTGAACTTGGAAACAGGGAACCATTTCAGTGCAAGTCATGATCAGAAGTGAAGTTATCTAGGGAGGACTTGTGGAAAGTCTTACTGTCTGATGGCCTAGACCCATGTGAACTACATGCAAAAGTGACAAACTATTTGCAAGATCTGTATGTATGAAACCACTATCAGCCTATACAAAGAGGGAGAGGGAAGGATGAGATTGAAGGAAAAATTACTTCAAGAGGAAAGCCATGGAAGTTGAGATTTGGACTTGAGGATATCTTCTTGGGTCAGGAGAGGGACATGACCCATGTGTGTGGAAAGGGTGCGTTTCCTCTGGCATTTGAAGAGGGTAGATTTTCCAGTCCTTGATCAGGGAGACTTGACTGCCCCAGGCTACAGGGAAGATGGAGTATATTCCCAAATATTAGAGAGTTAGGTTGCCACCCCACTGTTCTGAGGGGGTTGGGTCAGTATGCCAGAGATTATGGAGAATGTTGTCAGCGCCACACTGTACTAAGGGAGTTGAGAATATCTCCCAGAGATTGGAGAAAGTGTGGCAAACTCTCCAATATTATTAGAGGTTGATCTCAAATAAGTCTGGCTGCTACCCAGATGATTGATGAGGGTGGAACTGAGAAAATGGCCATTGGGCAAGCTCAGTGGAAGGGGTGGACCCCATGAGACCCCAAGAAAATGAAGAAATCTTTCTAGAGATGATGCTTAGACATTGAAATACAATGGAGTGTGCCTTGCAGTTATTTGGAACAGTTTGGGATCTTTGATGCCTGTTTTCCTTCCTATTTTTCCTTATGGTAATGTAAATGCTTATCCTATATATGTCCCTCCTTTTTATACTGGAAGCACATAATTTGTTTTCTGAGTTTCACAGGTCTACAGCTAGAGGGAAATTTTGACCCAAGACAAAGTGCATGCCTATAACTGATTTGTATATGATTTTGTACTTAGCATTGCTCCTGAAATGATTTAAGGCTTTTGAAATATTGTGATGTGATGAATGCATTTTACATATGGAAAGAACATGTCTTTATGGGCTTCAGAGGGTGGAGTATGACAGTTTGAATTTAGTGAATCCCAAAAAGAGAAAGATTATATTTTTGAAGTAATCCATTTGATGTACTATAAGAAAATTATTATTAAGAATTGTGAATTCATAAGCTTTCTAATCAATAATTGATGTTGTTTTAGCCTAATTGTGAATAATTAGCTTGTCCTTTGTTCTTTAGAATGTTATAACACTGCTATGCAGGGAACCCCATCATCTATTACCCAAAAACAAATGCTTAAAAGGAGCAAGTCACTAAACATGATATTTACACATCCTGTTTGTATCCCCTGTAAAACTAAAAAATGCAATCCTTTATGTTCCTGTCCACTGTACCATAAATAGAATAGAACAAAGACCCCTAGAGACACTATGTCGTCTCTCCTGTGAAGAGCTGGCTACTCCCTGCTGGATGGATTCAGTTACTGTTGATGAGGTCATTCCTCATGAGTTCCAAGACCCATTGGAGTTCTGAGGTTCAGAACCCCTTAAAAAGGATAGTCCCCAAGCTGCTAGTCAGAGCCTCACCCAGGAGGGGACACCCTGCCTGGGACCATTTTTCCAAACAAGACTCCGATCAGCCACAAAGGGGCCCCCAGCCACATGAGAGTTCAGATGTTTTGTTTTCCCCCGATTTGCTGAGTGGTTGTATATATTTTCATTCTTTCTTATGTCTTTAATTAATTACTCTTCTTTTTTGTGATTGTTTAACTGTTATAATCATTTAATAAAACCTGAAACTCATTTGACTGAATAAACCTGCCTTTGCATAGCATTTAGAGCTTCTGCCTCTTCCTTAGCAGAATATTCTGGTGTAGTCAGCAGGATTTGGGTACAATTACATTATCAAAATGCCTCTTTTCTCAGGTTTTCAGGTAATGGAGGGAGCAGTGATGATGTGGCTGTGGGCTGAAAGAATTAAACTACTGGAGGAGTTGAAAAATTTAGCAATGTTAATGTTCTCTGTTTTGTTTCCATGCTAATTCTAACAGGGCTAGCAGCTTTTGTAAGCCTGAAAGTAAAAATAGATCACAAAACTGAAAACCTGTAATACTTGTTAAACTGTAAAAATGTTTGAATGGGATGTTAGTTTGACAATGTTTTAAGTTTTAGTCACTTTTTATTTTGATCAGAATTTTTATCAATGTGTTAAAAGGAACTTTCGGTTTTGAATTGATAGCTTACTCCTGAACTTCAAGACTAAGTGACCTCCTAAAGAGTAATCTAAAACATGTGTTAAATGTCTGTCTGTATAAACTGCTAAATTAGAGCTTAACTGCATTTATCCTGCTCAAATATACCTAACTGTTGCTGATTACTAATAAAGGTCTTTCCAGAAATGAACTTGCATATTACAGGCAACACAGATTCCAGAAGAAACCTTAAAAGCAGTAAAATCAAAGATGTGAAATGATGGAGGGCTTGAAGATATCCATACAAAAGGAGTAAGAATTATGAGTCAAATTATGAGCTTTACGTTTCTGTTGGTGTGTCTTAACTCTTTTTGTGTTTGTCTGTTTTTTCAGTGCCAGTGTATATTTTGATACCTCTGGATGTTCATTTTAAATTGATAAAAGAAAATTCTTAAAAGAGATCTATTCAAATATCCAAAAAAAATGTTTTTGCCTAAATTAAAAAGGATAGTTCATTTTTCTTCACAGAAAAAGATGAGGAATGTGAAACTTAAATGGATATTAAAAGATGTAAAATTTTATGGAAGTGTGGACAAATTTAATAAGTTTGTTTAAAGAAATGTGTTTTGTTCTAAGATAAGGTGGCTGGTTTTTCATAAAAGCAGAAGGGAAATATGTAGGACAAAACTTGAATGCATATGGCATGTTGTAGAAAGTATTGCAGAAGGTAGCATTATGTAAGGGGATGTGTTCTGTGAAGGTGAAATTTGTCTTAAAGTGAAGTAACTATTGTCTATGTGATTGTGAATAGCTACAAGTTTTTAGAAGCATTGTTTAACCAAAAATATTTAAATGGCTAATTCCAGGAAATCATTATTAAACAGAAACTGCATTGATAATAACAACAAAAAGTAACTTTATAACAGGAAAACTTGCCAGAAGCCACCTCAGTCTGCATATTAAAGTGGTGATAGGGAGAAGATAATTTTGATTTCATTGGGAATCTTAGGTTTCCATAAAATAATGGAGAAAAGTAGTTTTTTCTGTACTGCTAAAATAAAATGTAATCATGGTAGAGGTGTAAAAGTGAAAAGTAATGTAATGAAATGGTTAAGTTCATTTAATACAAGTTAAATGGAAAAGGGTTTAAAATGTTTTAAAATTAAAAGGAATTATTTAACCCTCTGTTACTTAAAGTTGTATGAGTAAAATGTTCATATGAATACTTGAAGATTGTATAAAATTCCTGGAAACAACAAAATTTTGGCATAAGGTTAGATTAAAGTATAATGTAGTTAATAATTGTTTTTAATTCTTAAAAAATTGGTATGTGTCACAGAAACAGCCTCTCTGCCTAGAAATCAAGAGGCAGATGCTTTAGCGCATGTTCATCTGATTTGCCCCACCTCCGCTAAAGAAGCAGCTTTATGGCTGCAGAAGAGAATGGCCATTGAGGGCTGCCAGGGGTTGTACATAATAGTAGATTATCTAAATTAAAGTAACACCACTGCTGTATGCAGCAGTCTGAAATATTCCTAGTTTGTTGCAAGAAATTAATATCCAGTTATGTCACTATCACTTTGCTTTAAAACTTACTAAGGCTTTCTTTAGTATATCTTTAGGTATGTCAAGTTGGCCTGCATTCACCTTCATGTGAGAAGGCCAATGGTGGATTTTGCAGTGCTTCCCCAAGGCTGTGGGCATAGCCCAACCATCTGTCCTGGCCTGGTAGCAAAGATTCTGGTTGCATGAAAGAAGCCTGTGGCTGTAACCCTATTCTATTAGAGTGATGATATTGATATTATGTTAACCAGCAATTCTTTTTTCAGAATTAAAAAAGAAAAAGCATCAGAGATGATGGTATCTTATCTTACAAGCCTGGGCTGGGCAAACAATTGGGACAAGTTATAAAGTCCTGGCTGCCTATTAAATTCTTAAATGTTGTTTAGTTGAGTAAAACAAAAACTATACCCTCTGCTGTAATTGATAAAGTACAATGTTTTCTCATATTAATAAAGTTAATATTGGTGGGGTACTAAAAGCCCTTCATCCCTCATTTAGAGCATATATTAAAACCATTGTATGTGCTAATCAGGAAAAGTTACACATGGGAATAAGAGGACTTCCAGCAGCCTGCTTTTAAAGAAGCAAAGAGCACAATGGCACAAGTTTATGCAGTAAGGGAGGTGGTAGATCTTAACTTACTCTGTGAATTGGATGTGGCCAGTACTGATATTGGCTTTGGGTGGGCAACATTCTAAACACCCCTTGGGTTTTAGTCACAATTGTGGGAAGGTGCCAAAGTACAATATAGCTCCTTAGAAAACCAAGTATGTGCAACATACCAGCCCTGTTGCAAGTAAAAACCATAACCCAATAGTGTCCAGTCACTCTGAAGACTACCATCCCTATCCAGGGGTGGATTGCAGATACTAAATATGAGACAGGAACAATGGACTGTCATGGACTGCCCTCTGTTGGGGAGAGATCTGTGTAGGGACATCTGGAATGCCTGCCAGCAGCGACAGATAACTTTCATGTCCCTGACCACTTCTCTAACACCTGTCTTGGGACTGTTGAGGCAAATGCCCTCGTGAAGATCCAGAGCCATACCATTGAGACCTGAGAAGCAGCAGAGTGGTTCCACAAGAAAGGCAAACATCGTGGATACCAGACCTTGTGGTGCCTAGCCCTGTAGTTCCAGCTGCCTGTCACTCACCAGTGACTCATGAACATCATCCATGAGTGTCCTTCATGCTCACTCTTATGACTGCAACATCATTCTTCTCTTGCTCTCAGAAGGGGCAATGTATGCTTTCAGTGCCACAGACACTGCAATGGGACTCTTGTAACCAGATCTTTACACCAATGGACTAACTTTAATTTAGTGCTGAGGGCTGTGGCCACGGCTCCAGTTAAGATGATAACAGCAGGATCAATACAGACATTGAGATTATGAGTTAAAATGCCAGCCACCACACAGTCCAGAAAGGGGAAGTAATAATTTATTGTTGCCTATGAATCAAACTATACAAACGGGGCGAAAATGAGGTCATTTTGATCATGGCACTGGTCTATGCATCCTTACTGGATGAGAATCCTAAGTCCATGGAAAATAAAAGTCAGCCAAAACTGTTAAAATATCACCCAAGCTCTGTAGCATATGGTATCTTAGATTACAGATATTGGAACTTTAGCCCATGATCCTATTAGTAATTAGTTTTCCTCTTTAAGCAGGACCTGGAAGAAGGCATTAATAGGTATTGCTATTGCATTGTGCTGTATTATATTAAGTTGTTTCTTGATCACTTGGTGTTACTCATTCTTCTTACAATCTATTACTAATGTTACTGTTAGTGTAAGATTTGTCCAAAATGGATATGTACAATAATTGAACTTGTAAGCACCTGTTGAGAGTAAAGTATCTTCTGGTGATTGATCTTAAATATGAGGGGCACCTGTTGTGAATAGGGTGCCTTCTAAGAACTTGTAGATACCTGTTGTGAGTACGATACCTTGCAAGTCATGGTTGTTTTTCTTTTCTTCTTTCCTTGCAGCACTGGGAAAACATGTCTGTTGTTTTTCTTTTGTATATATAAATTCTCAATTCTGGGGACCAAATGATGTACTATAAGAAATTTATTATTAAGAATTGTGAATTCATAAGCTTTCTAATCAACAGTCACTGCTGTTTTAGCCTAGAATTGTGAATGATTAACCTGTCCTTTGTCCTTTGGAATGTTGTAGTGCTGTTATGCCAGCAACCCCACCACCTAGTAACTAAAAACAATGTTTAGAAAGAGCAAGTCACCAGACATGATATTTGCGCATCCTGTTTGTATCCCCTGTAAAGTTGATATCAAGTTAAAGCTGATGTGTATTGAAACCTTCATGTTCCTGCTTAATGTATCATGAACAGAATAGAACAAAAGACCCCTCAAGACACTGTATCTCTCCTATGGAGGGCTAGTTACTCCCCTCCCTGCTGGAAGGATTTGGTTACTTTTCTGAGGTCATTCCTCACGAGTTTCAAGAATCATTGGAGTTCTGAGATTCAGAACCCCTTAAAAGGAATGGTCCCTAAGCTGTCAGACAAAGTCTCACCCAAGAGAGGAAGCTCTTCCTGGGACCATTTTTCCCATTGGGACTCTGATCAGCTGCTGAAAAAGGGAATTCCTGGCCTCATGAGAGATCAGATGTTGTGTTTTACCCCCGATTTGGTGAGTGGTTGTATATATTTTCACTTTCCTTTGTCATTTAATTGATTACTCTTCTTCCCGTGATTACTTAATTGTTATAATCATTTCATATAACCTGAAACTCATTTGATTGAATAAATCTGCCTTTGCATAGCATTTAGGGTTTCTTCCTCTTCCTTAGCAAAACAGACATATAAAAGCCAAAGTATAAAATGGTGAAGTAAGTACTTTCTTTACAGTGGTACTTTGAATGTTAGTGGAATAAATTCCCAAGCAAAAGACACAGACTGGCAGAATGGATAAAAAATGTATATGCACCATCTATATGCTATCTGCAAGAGACAAAGCATAGACTCAAGGATACAAATAGGTTGAAAGTGAAGGCTGGAAAAAGGATTTCCATGCATGTGGTAACAAAAAAAAAAAATAGCAGGTAGGTGTACAAATATCAAGCTAAATAGACTTTAAAAGCAAAGCTTTCATAAAAGACAAAGAAGGGTCCTATATATTAATAAAAGGTGCAATCCACTAGAAAAAAATGACAATCATAAATATCTATGATCCTAACTAGTGTGCCCCAAAATATATGAGGCAAACATTGGTAAAAAATGAAGGGATAAATAGACATCTGTAAAATAATAGTTGGATTATGTTTGTAAACTGGTCTGTTCCTCTGGGTGTGATTAAATTATAAGTAGGGCTTTGATTGGGCCATGTCAGTAGGATTGGTGGGTGGGGACTCAGACATAAAACTATATGGCAGAGCAGAGGAGTTAGTTGAAGTTTTGAGTTGGAGTTCTGATGTGGAGTTTTGATGCTGGAGCCCAGGGAAGTAAGCACACAGAGGAGTTTGGTTGTGAGCAAGTAGAGATGGCCCTGAGAAAAGAAGTGAGCCATTTGCCTGACAGTTCACAGCTGGCCTTGTGGAGAGAGGCAAAGCCTAGAGAGTCTTATAGTCTATAGTGGACCTTGTGGAGGAAACAGAGGAGCTGAACTTGGAGAGAAATGGAGCCCTCAGAAGAGAGGAACCCAAGAAGCCTGAACTCTGGCAAATATCAGCAGCTATCTTGCTCCAACACATGGCAACAGACTTAGTGAGGGAAGAAACTTTTGCTTTATGACCTGGTAACTGTAAGCTTCTACCCCAAATAAATATCCTTTATAAAAACCAACCAATTTTTGGTATTTTGCATCAGCATCCCTTTGGCTGACTAATACAGGAAGGTAGTTGCTTCCTTAGCCTTTCTGGGCAATGGCAGGCATTTTAGGTCTTCATGGACTGGACTTTTGGGTGCCTGTGAATCCACCCTTATCCTCCAATAAAATATGAGGATGTTGATGTTTCTTCAGGCTTTCTTTCCATGCAAGAGCAGGCACTTTAGGCTTTCACAGAATAGACTGTTGGGCACTTGTGGCCCCACCCTCACACCCAACAGAATAGGAGGAGGCTGGCATTTCCTCAACCCTTCTGTGCAACAGCAGGCACTTTTGGGCCACAGGGATAGGAAAGTGGATCCACCACCACCCCACAATATGATAAGAGGGACCTGGCATAACCTCAGCCTCTCTGGGGAAAAGCAGGAACTTTGGACCTACATAGACTGAGCTGTTGGGCCCCTCTCATTTCATCCCAACCCCCTAAAGGGAAGAAGGGTCAGTACACCCTCAGCGTCTCATGGCAACTGCTGGTACAATCAGCCCACATGGATTAAACTGTTGGGCACTCTGGAGGGCCCATCCCCAACACTGCCAGGGGAGGAGGGGGCCAGTGTTATGTCAATCTACCTGGGCAACTCTGGTCATTTTGGACATTCACAGTATAGATTGCTTCCTACACTTGCATCTCCATCTCCACCCAAGGCAGGGGAGAGAGGGTGTGAAGCTTCATAAGGCACTCTGAAAACTACAGGTAGCTTTTAACCTGCACAACTTGGCTTATTACACATGACTGTGATTATGTCCCTTCATCTGTCAGAGAAGAAAGGTGAGATAAGACTCAATGGTTACTGGGGCAATATAGGTGCCTTCAGCCTCCACACCTTATAGTATCAACTACATCCTTGGCTCCTACTCAAAACCAGCAAAGGAGAAATGGAAAGAAAGCCTTTAACAAAAGGGAAGAACTGCACCTATCTAGTAAGCCAGATGCTAAAACACCAAGAAGAAATTACAATTCTTATCAAGAAACAGGAAGATATGACCCAGTCAAAGGAACAAGATAAGCCTTCAGAGAACAGAAAGGAGTTGAGACAACTAATGATAGATGTTCAAAAAAATATCCTTAATAAGTTAAATGAGATGGCAAAAAGATTAAGGTTATTAAGAAGGCACTGGGTAAACACAAAGAAAAATTTGAAAGCATACATAAAAATAGCATTTCATATGGAAGTGAAAGTCACACTAAATGAAAATTTAAAATACCCTGGAGGCATATAACAGCAAATTTGAGGAGCAGAAGAAAGGATCAGTGAGCTTGAAGACATGGCCTCTGAAAGTGAACATAAAAAAGAACAGATGAAGAAAATAATGGAAAATATTGAACAGGGTCTTAGGGAAATAAATGACAGCAATAGACATGCAAACGTACATGCCAAGGGTGTCCTAGAAGAAGAAGAGAAGGGAAAAGGGGAAGAAGAAATATTTGAACAAATAATGTTAGAAAATTTTCCAACCCTATTGAAGGACATAGATATCCATGTCCAATAATCACAGCATACAACCATGCAAATAAATCCAAATAGACCAATCCTGAGATACATACTAATTAGAACGTCAAATATCAAAGACAAAGGGAGATTTCTGAGAGCAGCAAAAGAAAAGCAATGCATAATATACAAGGGATATCCAATAAGATTGAGTACTGATTTCTCATTGGAAACTATGGAGGCAAGAAAGCAGTGGTATAATATATTTCAGATACTGCAAGAGAAAAACTTCCAGCCAAGAATCTTATATCTGGAAGATTGTTTTTCAAAAATGAGGGTGAGTTTCAAATATTCACAGATAAATAGAAAGAGAGAATTTGTAACCAAGAGACTGGTTTTGCAGGATATACTAAAGGGAGTGTTAAAGCCTGAAAAAAGACAAGAGAGAGAGAGGTTTGAAAGAGAGTCCAGAAATGAAGATTATATCAGTAAAAGTAGCTAAAAGTATAAAAAGAGTGTTGAAAATAAAATATGACAGATAAAACCTTTAAGTCAAGATGGGTGAAATAAGACCAGCCTTGAGAGTACTAGCATTGTATGTTAATGGATTTAACTCCCAAATCAAAATACAAAGAATGGCCAAATGGATAAAAAAAATATGAGCTATTTATATGTTGTCTACACAAGACTCATCTTAGGCCCAAGGATACCAATATATTGAAAGTGAAGGGCTGGGAAACAGTTGTGACTCAAGCGATTGGGCTCCCATCTACCATATGGAAGGTACCAGGTTCAGTTCCCAGGGCCTCCTGGTGAAGGTGAGCAGGTCTGTGCAGAGAGCTGGCCCATGCAGAGAGCTGATGCAACAAGATGGTACAACAAAAAAGAGACACAGAGGAGAGACAGTGAGAGACACAACAAACCAGAGAGCTAAAGGGGCTCAACAGATTGAGTGCCTCTCTCCCACGTCAGAAGGTCCCAAGATCAGTTCCCAGTCCTCCTAAAAGAGATGATGAGAATACAAGCAGACACAGAACACACAGCAAATGGACACAGAAAGCAGACAGTGGACACAAGGGGAGGGGACGGGGTAGTAAATAATAAATAAAATAAATCTTTAAAAAAAAGAAAGTGGAGGGCTGGGAAAAGATACTCCATGCATGCAGTAAACAAATAAAAATAATAATAAAAGCTGGAGTAGTATGCTTATATTGGATGAAATACCCTTTAAAAGCAAAACTGCTATTAGATTAGAGGAAGGACACTATAAAATAATGAAGGGGGAAATTCACCAGGAAGAAATAATAATCATAAGTCTATATCCACCTAACCAGGATGCCCCAAATTACATGAAGAAAACACTGACAAAACTGAAGGGAGATATGAATATCTCTACAATAATATTTTGAGATTTTAATACACCACTCTCAGCATTGGATAGAACATCTGGGCAGTGGATCAATAAAGCCGAGAGCTTGAGTAATATAAATGCACAAAACCTAATAGGGATATAGAGCACATCAAGCCCTAAAATAGCAGGATATACATTCTTCTCAAGTGTTCATGGATCTTCCCAGAAAAGACTATATGTTGGTTGACAAAGATCTCAAAAAATTCAACAAGATTGAAATTATAAATAACGGAAAAAAGTTGGAAATCAACAAGAGTCAGAAAACGGGAAAATTCAAAAATATATGGAGATTAAGAAACACATTCTTTAATAATCAGTAGGTCGAAGAAGAAATTGCAAGAGAAATCAATAAATACCTTGAGAAAAATAAAATGACATCACAACATATAGGATCCTATGGGCTGCAGCAAAGGCAGTGCTGAGAGTAAAATATACAGCCTTAATTGCTTACATTATAAAAAGAAGAAAGCTAAAATCAATGACCTAATAAAACAGTTGGAGAAACCTGAAAAAGAACAGCAAACTCTTCTCACAGCAAGTAGAAGGCATGAAATAACAAAGATCAGAGCAGAAATAAATTTGGAACAACAACAAAATAAACAATAGAGAGAATTAATAAAACCAAAATTCAATTCTTTGAGAAGATTAACAACTTAACAAACCATTATCTAGACTGATAAAGAAAAAAGATGCAAATAAATAAAATAAAAATGAAAATAGGAACATTACTGCTGAACCCACAGAAATAAAAGCATTCATAAGAGGATTCCATGAACAACTGTATGCCAACATCTATGCATTGTAGATACATAGGAATGTAAGAACAACCTACACTGACTCTTAAGAAATAGAGGATCTCAACAAACCAATCACAATTAAATAAATTGAAACAGTTAGCAAACAACTCCCCAAAATGAAAAGCCCAGCACCAGATGATTTCACCAATGAGTTCTACCAAGCATTCAAAGAATATTTATTACCAATCTTACTCAAGATCTTCCAAAAAATTGAACAAAAAGGAACACTACCATACTCATTCTATGAAACCAATATCATCATAATACCAAAGCCAGATAAAAATATTTAAAAAAAGTAAATTACAGACATATTTCCCTAATGAACACAGATGCAAAAACCCTCAACAAAGTACTGGCTAAATGAATCCAACAACACATTAAAAGATTACTCATCATAATCAAGTGCATTTTATACCATGTGTGCAAGGGTGGTTTTACACATGACAACCCAATATCATCTCACACTGCATAGAATGGCCATTATTTTTTTTAAAAAATGAGGGAGTGAGAAAAGAATACATCTTGGAGAGGATGTGGAGAAAAAGGAACACTCCGTCACTGTTGGTGGGATTGTGAAAGAGGTAGCTTCTGTGGAAGACACTTTTGTGGTTCCTCAGGAAGCTAAATATAGAACTGCCATATGATCCAACAATTCCTATGCTAGGGATATATCCAGTAGAACTGAAAACTGTGACATGAACAGACATTTGTACACTGATTTTCATAGCAGCATTATTCACAATTGCCAAAAGATGAAAACAATCCTGGTATCCATCAATAGATGAATGGTTAAAAAATTGAGGTGTATACACATGATGGAATATTATGCAGCAGTAGAAATAAATGATGTCATGAAGCATATGACAACATGGAAGAACCTTGAGGACATTATGTTGAGTGAAGCAATTCACACACTAAAGGACAAATAGTCTGATTATATCATAATCTGCAACAAACTTTTTAACAACGGTGTGGTGTGCTGATGAAAGGGTGTTATATGGAAATTCTACACCTGTGCTTGGTTATTTTGTAAGTTCACTTCTGTAATAAAAATATAATTTTTAAAATCTGAAGGAATTAATTTTTCAATAAGAATGTTAAAAATGGGGGAAAATGTTTTAGCATACTTCATACTAGCCATAAGTACAGGATTTTACCAAGAGATAATGTTCTAATGTGCATTCATAGTACAGAAGGTGGCAGATGGCAGTGCCATTGGCAGTAGGAAGAATTATTGTGCAATTCAGTAAATTCAAAACATCTTATCTCTTTGTGGAGAAGAAGATGATTTCAATTGGCATATTAAAATTGATTTTGTGAACAGTGGGAGACATTAAGCAGAAATCTAAAATGAATGAATGATTCATAATTACATAAATGGTCAAGAACAGTGAGCATATTCCATTTTAGCACTGCCAAGTGAATGACTGAAAACAACAGAAATTGTAAGAACTCTAAGTCTGGCATAGATTTAGAGTCTGTGAAGAGAGTTTCAGAGAACACTGACTGGACAGCCAGTTCCTTTCATATGAAATGAGGGTTTTGTAAATAAAGTTGAGAATAAGCATGAATGAATTGGTTATATGAGTATGTACATCTAACTACATATTGGATAAATATGACTGACAATGTAACTGGATTTTGCTGTTGCTTAAACAAAAACAGAATATCCTAATGTATAGTTTTTCCACACAGACCAAATATCATGAAAAACATATGACCAGGAAAAAACAAAAACAAAAAAAAACAGATACCACATGAACAGGAAATATTTTTGGGTTTTGTATCAAAAGGCACTAATTTTCTTTTTTTTAATTTTGTCATTTGGATTTGGTATTTGTTTGATTATTGCACATCTCATGATTTCCTCTATGCACTGTAAATTTAGGACTTTAGCTATTAGATTTTTTCCATTTTTGCCAAGTTAAAATCTCTTTTCTCTGAAGATAAGTCATAATTCTTTTTTATTTTCTGGACATTTATTTGTCTTCTCTGCTAACCTTATGTTTTGTAAGGATTTTCCTACTTACCATTCCACTGATACTTTCAAAATACTGATAAATCACCTTCTGAAACCCTCATTCTGACTCCTCAGAATATTTACTATTAACATCAATAAGACAAGCATGAGATAAACTCTTTGTGCATTTATGCTGCACTGAAAATCCTTTGCCTTTTATGTATACAATCCCAATAATTCTCATGAAAAACTTGTAAGGTAGTAACTGATTTCACTTTCTTTAAAGGAAGCGCATGACCACGTAGCTTGTGAAAGATGGTAAAAACATTCTAATTTAGTAATACAGAAATATCTTGTTTTTATCTTCTTTGTATTCTTAAATCTAAGTGGGAAAATAGGACATACAGCTGCATATTTAGATGACATTCAATATTCAAAATATTTCAGGGTGGCAAGTGTACATATTGAAATCCCCAATCTTATTTTGAATAGCTTAGAAAAGAAAACTTATCGCTTCACAATAAAGAGTGAGATTGTGGTCCTAAAAGAAAACTGAGTAAAGGAAGGTCACATAGAGTAAGAAAAGATAACATAGCAGAATTATCACCTTGATTAAAGTATTGGGTATCCTGGATTTAATCACCTTGTGGGACTTGATCCTTACTTTGAATACATGTCAAATAATATAGTGCATGACACTAGAAATGAGTTGTCCTTCAGAAGTGTAATTGCTCCACACATATACCTAGAATAACTTTGTGCCAGATCTCACAACTTGCATGGAGACTAGATAGTATTTAATGAATGAAGGAGTCAGAAGAAGAATATTTTAGATAGAAAACACAATTATTGAAGCATAGTAATTAAAAAGCTTGAATATCTACATAAATAGAACAGAAAATTTTTCTTTAAAGTAGAAACATTAAAATGTGCTGCCTACTGGTAACCTATTACGAAGAATCTAGAGGACCATCTCACC